>JAJPUD010025599.1:5790-17382 GCA_023553655.1 Myrmecobius fasciatus | reverse complement strand
AACAATGAAATGTTTCAAACCACCTCCAATTGTTCACTGAAGAAAGCCATATACACCCAGAGAGAGGGATGTGAAATGTGGACCACAACATACCATTCTCATACTCCTTGATTGATGTTTGCTTACATTGTGTTTCCTTTATCTGATATATATTTTGTGTAGATAAGATTTTTCTTGCGCAACAATGATAAGTTTGGAAATATGTATACATATATTCGATTTGCCAATATTTTAACATAATTAACATGTAGTGGATATCCTGCCATCTAGGGGAGGGGTGGGGAGTTGGGGGGAAAATTTGTAACAGAACGCTATGTAAGTGTTATTGTTGAAGAATTACCCACATATATGTTATGCAAATAAAATAAAAAAGTTATTGATTATTTTTATGGTTGGTTCATTGACCCGTTATTTCTTTTCTTTCTTTCTTTTTTTTTTTTTTAGGATTATATTGTTTAGTTTCCAATTAAATTGTAATATGCTTCCATTGTCCATTCTTGAATAAATTGTTATTGTGTTATGGTCTGAAAAGAATGCATTTACTATTTCAGCTTTTCAACATTTGGTTATGAAGATTTTGTCTTAATATGTGATCAATTTTTGTGTATATGTCATATACTTTGAGAGAAAGATATATTCCTTTCTATTCCCAGTTTTCTGCAGAATTGTACCATATTTCATTTTCCAGAATTTTATTTAACTCCTTAATTTCTTTTTTTGTTTATTTGTTGGTTAGATTTATCTACTTCAGAGAGCAGGAAGTTGAGGTCCTGCACTAATTTAATTTTATTATTGATTTCTTGTAATTTATTCAACTTCTTAAAAAAATTAATAACTATACTATTTGCTGCATATGTTTAGTATTTATATGATTTTATTCTTATACCTTTTAGCAAGATTGTTTCTTCCTTTATCTTTTTAAAATTAGATCTATTTTTGATTCTGCTTCTTTTGAGATCATGATTGTTTCCCCTACTTTCTTTTTCAGCCCCTTCTCTTATTCTTTGTCTTCCTTTCTGATTCAGAGATGTTTGTTGTAAATTAATATTGAAATATTCTGGTTTTTAATCCATCCTGGTAACATAGACAAGCTTATCCCATTCACATATACAGTTTTGATAATTAACTGAATGTTTCCCTTCATGCCATTTTCCTGTTCTCTCTCTTAGCACACAGCCTTTACTTATACATATGTTTTACTTTTGATCACCACTTTCTTCAGGGTACACTCTATTTTTTCAGCCCCATCTTCCTCTCCTTTCTACTACTTCCATCTCTTTTTATTTCTTTATAGGATAAGGTAGATTTCTATAGTCAACTAAATGTGTTAGTTATTCCCTTTTTGAGTAAGAGTAACATTCCCCTTAGAGTAACATTTAAAATTAGCCTGGTACTACCAATTCCTATTCTTTCCCTCATTATAATATTCATGTATATTTTATGTGGGATAATTTACTACATTTAATCCTTTTCTTTTTTTTCCTACCAGTATAATTTTCTTATTAATTCCTCTTTATTTTTGATGGGGTGTGTGTGTGTGCATTATCATCTCATTAACTCACCTTATATCTAAATCCTTTTCCCATATATATTCCTTCAAATTGCTCTTATAGCAATAAAGTTCTAAGGAGTTACAAATACTATCTTGTCATATGAAAATATAAAGAGTTTAACCTAATAAATTTCTTCTTTTCTCTTGTTTTTTTTTAACTCTTTATGTTTCCCTTGAATCTTGTTTCTTGAGGTGATTTTTTTTTTAAATTCAACTCCAGTCTTTTAATTAGCAATACATGAAAATACTTTATTTCATTAAATATCCATTTTTCTCTGAAATATTATATACAATTTTGCTGGGAAGGTGATGAGTGATTTTTATCCTAACATTTTTGTATCCATTACATCATATCCTAAGCTCTTTGGAATTTTTATTTGGAAGATGAAAAATCATGTGCATTTCTGACTGTAGCTCTACAACATTTGAATCATTTCTTTTTTGGCTGCTTGCAGTACTTTCTCTTTGAATGGCAATCTCTGGAATTTGAGTATGATGATCCTGTGAGTTTGCATTTTGAGATCTCTTTCAAGAGGTGATCTGTGGATCCTTTCAATTTCTATTTTTCCCTCTGGTTCATATTTATACCCGTGGGGGGGGAGAAGCGGGTGTTTTTTTTTTTTTAATTTCTTGAAAGATTTTGTCCAGAACATTTTTTTTTCCTCATGACTATTAGGTAACCCAATAATGCTTATATTCTAGGTCAGTTTTTATTAGATGAGAAATTTCACATTTTCTTCTATTTTATTTATTTGTTTTGTTTAGGTTATCCTATAATGATGTTAAAGTTCTTAGCTAGTACTTTCTGTATTTTAATTTTTAAGGAATTATTTTCATAAAAGCAACTCTTGAATTTATTAAATTGTTTTCTTACTTTCAACTTTATTAATTTCCTTTTTTATTTTCAGAATTTTATTGATCTCCTTCTCAAGAAAGCATCTAGAGATATAGAGATATAAAATTTCCTCTAAGAACTTCTTTTGCCATATACAATAAATTTTGGTGTGTTGTCTCATCATTGTGATTCTCTGGAATGAAATTGTCAATTATAAGTCTTTAGGATTAGATTATTTAATTTCTTATTAATTTTTGGTTTATTTTCCACTGGTCTTTTATTACATGTAATTCTTATTGCATCATGATCTGAAAAAAATATTCATTTACTATTTCTGCACTTGATTTTGAGGCTTTTATTCTTTAATACATGGTCAATTTTTGTGTAGGTTCTCTCTACTATCAAGAAAAAAAGTATATTACTTTCTGTCCATATTCAATTTTCTCCAAATATCTATCATACTAATTTTTCTAAAAGTCTATTTTCCTCCAAAATATCTTTCAATCTTCCCTCCCCTTTTACAGCTTTCCCCCTTTCTTGTCCCTTTTTCCTTCCAATTCTCTGCTCCCTTTTATTAGTATCCCCCTTTCTTTTCTTTTTCCTCTCCTCCTTCCCTATAGAATGAATGTCTCTGATATACTCCCTTTGAGCCAAATCTGATAAGTTAAGGTTCAAACAATGCTCAACCCCCTCCCTTATATCCCACAATTGTAATAAGTCTTTTCTTGCCTCTTCTTGAAATGCAATATTCCCCATTTTGCCTCCTCTTTCCTCTTCTTCCAGTACAATCCCTTTTCCACCATTAGTTTCTTTTTGGTATCATGACAATAGTCAAATTATACCTATATACCACTAACAGATACAATTATCAAACATTAAACATGTCATCTTCCCTTATGGGGATATAAACCTTTCAACCTTTAAAAAAAAAGAAAAAAAAAAGAAAAAAGTTTTTTTTTTTTTAAATTACCTGTTTAATTTTTTATGCTTCCCTTGAGTTCTATATTTGAAGACCAAATTTTCTGTTCAGCTCTGGTCTTTTCATCAAAATCCCCTATTTCATTGAATATCCTTCTTTTCTTCTGAAAGATAATGCTTAATTTCATTAGAAAGTTGATTCTTGGCTGCTGTCCAAGTTCCTTTGCATTCCACAATATCATATTCCAGGTCCTTCAATCCTGTTAAGTGAAAGCTGCTAAATCCTTAGTACTCTTTGATTATAACTCCTCAATATTTGAATTGTTTCTTTCTGTCTCTGCTTTCAATATTTTCTCCTTAATCTGATAATTCTGTAATTTAGCTCCAATATTCCTTGTTTTCATTTTGGGATCTCTTTCATAAGATGATTAGTAAATTCTTTAGATGGCTATTTTACCCTGTGGTTCTAGGACATCAGGTCAGTTTTCCTTGATTTCTTGAATGATGTTGTCCAGGCTCTTTTTTTATCATGATTTTCAGGTAGGCAAATAAATCTTAGATGGTCTGTCTTGGTTCTATTTTCCACATCAGTTGTTTTTTTTGGATTCTGTATTTTACATTTTCTTTTATTTTTTATATTTTTAAAATTTTTGTTTGACTGATTCTTAAGTCTCATTGAATCATTTACTTCCATTTGTTCAATTTTGATTTTAGTGAAGTATTTTCTTCAGTTAGTTTTTTTTGTCTCCTTTTGAATTTTGTTAATTGAACTTTTAAAAGAGTTGTTTTGTTCATTGGATTTTTTTCCAATTTCATTAATTCTATTTTTTTATGAATTTTTCTCAGTTTCTTTTTCACCAAATATGTTTTTCAAGGAGTTATTTCTTTTTTTCACTCACCAAATGTATTTTAATGAGTTGTATTTTTTCCCCATTTCAGCAAATCTATTTTTAAAGGCATGATTTTCTTTGGACAATTTCTATTTCCTTTGCCAAAACTCTCAATTCCTTTCTCCGTTGTTCTTCTAACTCTCTTTTTAGATCCTTTTTGAATTTTTTCAAGAGACTTTTTATTTGGAGAGTAACTCACATCATCCTTTGAAGCTTCATCTGGAAGTATTTTGCCTTTAGTGTCCTCAGGGTTTAAGGACTGTTTATCCTTATTTCCATAATAGCAATTTTTGCTCATTTTTAAAAGTTAAGATTCACTCTTAGGGCAAAGGGGAGATTGTACCAAGCTACTTCTACAAGTGACAATGGTTTCAGACTGTCCTGGAATAGGTGCTGCCAGTTCACTTCCCGTGCTGCATGGCCATGGTCACATCCTGCTTCTTATGCCAGACTTTAGGGGCTCATCATTTTCCTTCTGTTGTTGCATTGGAATTCTCACAGCTAGTCTTCTGATCCACTGGTTTCTGAACCAGGGCAGACAAGCCAACACTGCTGCATTTTGACAAAGTGCCTCCCAGTAATTCCCCCTTTCTGTGGAGGTTTCTCTGACCTGGGCCTTCCTGCATTGTGTTTGCCCTGGATACTTTCCCCTTTTCCCCTCCCCAAGCATTATTGAGATAGACCTTTCATGAAATTTTTCCAAAGTATCTTCTGCTGCTCCAAATATATGTGGGTTCTGTAACTCCAAAACTCCTTCAGAAGCTTGACATGGTGTTGATTCTGAGGACAGTCAGAAAAAGCTCAGAAAAAAAGCTGTCTATTCTCCATCAACTTTGCTCCAATATCAATTTAATTTGACTAGAAAAAGGAAAGAAGAAAATCAAACCGCTAGATTTTAAAATGAAAAGGGTGAACTTTCCATCAGTGAAGAGGAAATCCAAGAAATAATTAGGAGATATTTTGCCCAACTGTTTGGCAATATATCTGATAATCTAAGAGAAATGGATTAATACTTGCAAAAATATAGATTGCCCAGATTAACAGAGGAGGGAATAAATTACATACATAGTCCTATTTTAGAAAAAAAAAATGAACAAGCTGTTAATCAACTCCCTAAGAAAAAATCTCCAGGACCAGATGGATTTACATGTTAATCCTATCAAACATTTAAAGGACAATTATTTTCAATACTATGTAAACTATTTGGAAAAATAAGGAAAGAAAGAATCCTACCAAATTCCTTTCATGACTCAGATTTGGTGCTGCTACTTAAACCAGGTAGGGTCAAAATAGAGAAAGAAAATTTTAGACCAATTTCTCTAATAAATATTTATGTAAAAATCTTAAATAAAATATTAGCAAAGAGATCACAGTAAGTTAACACCAGGATAATACACCATGGCCAAGTAAGATTTATATCAGGAATTCAGGGCTGGTTCAATATTAGGAAAATTATTAGTACAAATGAGTATTAAATAACCCAACTAACAAAAATCATTTGATTATCTAAATAGATGCAGAAAAAACATTTGACAAAATCCAACGCTCATTCTTATTAAAAACATTGGAGAGTGTAGGAATAAAAGGAGTTTTGCTGAAAATGATTAGTAGTATCTATTTAAAACCATCAGCAAAACATCATACATAATGAGGACATACTAGAACCATTCCCAGTAAGATCAGGAGTGAAATGAGGTTGCTCACTATCACTATTACTATTTGATATTGTATTAGAAATGTTACCTTTATCAGTAAGAGAACATAAAGAAATTAAAGTACTTAGAGTTGGTAATGATGAAACAAAATTATCAATCTTTGCAGATCATATGAAGATATACTTAGGGAATCTTAGAAAATTAGCTAAAAACTATTAGAAAAAATTAACAACTTAAGGAAAATTTAGCAAATTTGCAGCCTATAAAATATAACCACATAAATCATCAGTATTTCAATATGTTAAACAACAAAGTCCACAAGCAAGTAATAAAAAAGAAATTCCATATAAAATAAATATAGAAAATATAAAATGTTTGACCTAGTTTCTTTGAACTAGCAATACCACTATTAAGTCTATTTTAAAGAGATTTCCCCCAAAAGAAAAGTATCTATATGTGCAAAAATATTTATAGCAACCTTTTTCATGGTGATAAAATAATGGAAATTGAGGGGTTGCCATCAACTAAGAAATAAATTGTGGTATGTGAATGTAATGGA
This sequence comes from Myrmecobius fasciatus, assembly GCA_023553655.1. Lineage (NCBI taxonomy): Eukaryota > Metazoa > Chordata > Mammalia > Dasyuromorphia > Myrmecobiidae > Myrmecobius > Myrmecobius fasciatus. Next base: position 10,973 of record JAJPUD010025599.1, on the reverse strand, counting down.
AGAGTATTGTGCAATAAACAGTTTAATTTCACAAAAACTTGGAAATATCTGTATGAACTGATGCAAAATGACATAAGTATAACAAAGCAAAACCAAGAAAACAAAATGGTAACATTTTGTGATGATTAATTATGAATGATTCAACTCTTTCCACAACACAACGATCCAAGACAAGTACAAACAACTCATGAAGGAAAATGTTATCCTTATCCAGATAAAGAACTGATGGACTATGAATGCAGATTGAAGCATATTTTTTCATTTATTTTACTTATTCTTTCTCATGGGTTTTTTTTTTCCTTTTGAGCTTTTCTATCACAATTGTGACTAATATGGAATAGGTTCTACATGATAGCATATGTATAAAGTAGATCAAACTGTCTATCTTTTTCAGAAGAAAGGAAGAAAAAGAAGGAAAGGAGGGTAGAAAAAGAAAAAGGAAATCACAATTTGGTAAAAATGAATGATAAAATTTTTCTTATGTCTATCTGGGAGTGGGGGAAATAAAATACTAGAAAAATCTAGAACATTATAATTAAATGAGTAAAGAAAAAGTTCAAAAAAGAATTTGATGCCATACTTTGATTTCAATTTTGATGAAGTTTCCAGACTGATAAATTAGTAAAATTTTCAATTTAGAGTTTAAATTTCAGCAAAGCTTTTGATGTCTATCTTGTTTTTATGAACAGATAAAGAGATGTAGACTGCATAATAGTAAAGTTAGTTTTGATCTTCTTAATGTAAAGTCCATGAACTTTAAAACATTTGAAATAATTTATCTGATTTCTTTGTAATATTATATATTTATTTTTGTGCCTTTAGAGCATTATTGAGGTATCCATAAGCTTCATTAGAATAAAAGGGTCCATGGCATTCAAAAAAGTTAAGAATCTTTAAGTAAAGTGAATTTAGAACAGATAACTGTTGAATAACTGGATTTAAAGATTACTTATTAAATTGAGAATAATATTTTTCAAGTATTGTATTTTTTCTATTAAATGTTTAAAAGTTTTAACATTTACTTTTTAAAATTTTGAGTTCTAAATTCTCTCCTTCCTTCTCTCTTTACCCCATGAAAAAAGAAATTTAGTAAGAATTACTAATATGCAGTCATGTAAAAAATGTTTTCACATTTGTCATGTTGTGAAAGAAACAAAAAAAAACAAAGAAAAACACAGACATATAAGTAAACATATATACATTTCTTTCTTTCTCTTTTTTTCTTGATATCAATTTTGATATAGATAGAAAGAGATATCTATGTATGTATGTATATTTATATATGTGTATGTATGCTTCAATCTGCATTCAGATTCCATCAGCTCCTTCTTGAGAGGTGGATAGTATTTTAGATCATAAGTTCTTTGGAATTGTCTCAGATCACTGTATTGCTGAGAACAGTTAAGTTATTCACAGTTGATCCTCATACGATATTGCTATTACTGTATTGTGTTCTCATTCAGCTAATTTCATTTGATTTATTTCCTAAATCTTTCCAGTTTTTTCTTACACTATTCTGTTTGATATTTCATAAAGCACAGTAGCATTCCAAAGCAATCATAAGTCACAACTTGTTCAGCCATTTCCTATTTGATGGGCAGTCCCTCATTTTCTCAATTTGTTATCACCAAAAAAAAAAGTTGTTATAAATATTTTTATACATATAGATATTTTTCCTTTTTTTCCCTTATCTTTTTAGGATGCAGACATAATAATAGCTTGTCTTGGTTGAATAATATATGTTGCTTTATAACCCTTAAGGCATATTTTCAACTTAATTCTAGAATCTTTGGTTCAATTTAGAATTCTAGAAATGCATTAGTGTGTCTATTATTCCAAATCCCCTCTAATTTTTGTCATTTTTCTTTTTCAATATTTTGCCCAATCTGATAAGATCACACTTCAGTTGTTTTAATGTACATTTATCTAATCAACTATAGAGATTTTTTTTTAAAAAACTAAGAATATGAATAACTGACTTTTGAATCTAAAATTGTTAGTATACTGTGACCATTTGCCAATTAAGAAATGACTTGTATTTTTAGAAAATTGACACTGTTCTTACATATTTAAGAAAAAAAGGACTTTTATAGAGAAATTAGTTGTAAAATTTTCCCTAAGTTTTTTTGCTTTGCTTCCAATTTTCACTGCATTGGCTTTTTTTCTGTGAAAATCCTTTTTAATTTAATGTAATCACAATTTTATATCCTAAAATTTCTCTATACTTATTTAATCATCAATTCATTCCCCATTATAGATCCGATAAGTAAAGTACTCCATTATTTGCTTCCATAATTTGATTATGCTGTATATCTTTATTTCTAAAATTACATACCCATTATGATCTTATTTTGGCATATGGTATGAGTAGTCCTACCTAGTTTCTATCAAATTGCTTTCCAGTTTTTTCCAATATTTTTTGACAAATAATGGGTTCTGGTTCTAAAAGTTGTATCTTTTCATTTAGTAAATGCTAGATTATGATCATTTACTATAGTCTAGTGTGTACATATTTTATTCCACTAATCCTCTAATCTATTTCTTAGCCAGTATCAGGTTTTCATGATTACCACTTGCTAATACAGTTTAAGAACTTGTATGGCTAAGCTACTTTACTTTACTTCCCCCCCCCCCCCATTGCTTCCCTTCATATTCTTAATCTTTTCTTATTTCATATGAATTTCATCATTTTTCTGGTCCTATAAACTAATTATTAGTTAATTTTTGGTATAGTATTGAACATCTACATTATTTTAGATAAAATTTTTCTTTTTTGCTTTATTGGTTCAGATTATTCATGAGCAATTAATATTATTTCTAAGTGCTTAGATTGAATTAATATGTGTGAAAAGTGTTTTATAATTGTATTCTTATAGTTCCTGGTTTGCCATTTGCAAGGTACACTCTCAGGTATTTTATATTGTCTACAGTTATTTTAATTGGAATTTCCCTTTCTATTGGATTGTGTAATATATAGAAATATTTATAATATATCTCAGTTTATTTTATTTCCCCAAACTTTGGTAACATTATTTTATTATATAAACTATTTTTAGTTGAATTCAGTCTCAAGCAGTTGACACTTACTAGCTATTGTGACCATGACCAAGTTACTAAACTCTGATTGCCTTGCAAAAAGAAATGATGATATTTTGATAGGATTTCATTATGCAAAATTAGAGATAGTATGTTTCTCTTTTCTAGTGTTAAGAGAATGATTTAGCATTTGCTCAGACTGTAACATATTCTATTCATCTGCTAATTTACTAGTTTCTTTGTTCCTTGAATGCTGGGGTTATTTTTTTCCCTTTCCCTTTGTCTCTTTACTATGTAGGATAGGGCTTCAAATTTTATTAGGAATTAATGCCTTGAATTTAATAAGTTGAATGTTACCAAAAGTGATTCTGAACAGGTCAGATTAGATAACCACAGAGTCACTTCTAAACTTGAATTTTGAAATATACATTTTCTCTATTTCTCAACTTTTTTTTTCCTTTTTTTTTTTTTCTTGGTGAGCTTAGGGAAGAAGGATGGAAAGGAGGTGAAGCAAGTGAACATCTACCATCTCCTTGTACTGTAAGAGTTCTTATAGTCAATTCTGTTGGAATGGAAAGGAAGCTGGCATAATAATAAATAAATAATAATAAATTATTCAAGACATTATATTTTCTTAAGATATCCATACGGTATCTTTTAAAAAGCTGCTCTATACCTGAATTATGTGTTGGAACATAGTTAACTCTTTGACTATAATTGAAATTACTTCACTGGAATGTTCAAGTGGTTTTGAGGAAAATCATGCACTTATTATTCATGTACCTTTGGTCAATGATGTCATGAACAAGCACTAGTAATGATCATGCTGAAATGTCAGTTGCAACTAGTCAAGTAAACTATATATTTCATCTCTAAGCACCTAGCATTTTTCATCCCTCATCAACTCTTTTAAATTTAGTTATTTGACATAATAGAACCTAGTCTACCTCATGGCATATCTAAATCAAATCAAATTTCTAAAAGCCAAACTTCAATTTGTCCTAAAATTCTACTATGAAATCTCCAATTAACTCCTTTATTTGACCTCTACCTCTAGAGATGCAAGTAGAAAAGCCTTCCAGGCAATAGTTAATTGGATATGCACTTTCTAAGTTAGAAAGATTGCAAAGAGGAAGTTTACATCAGATTCTTTAGAGGTAGATTTCTATATTTAACTAAAGATTCTGGGTTAATTTCTGAGTTATTCTGAACAAATGACCCTCTTTATGACTTTCACTTTTTCAGAAGACTGATTTCTTGAAATCATATAGTTTCAATTAAAATTATTCTCATTAATTTATATGAAGGGCATATGCTCAAGATCGATGGAAACCTCAAAAATGACAACTTGTTATCAAATGGCTATATGTTCTTTTTTCTGAAAAAGTATACTCATTATTTGTATGTGGAATGATTTGTTTCAGCTATTTCAGCCTTCAAAATACTGGGTTTAAATCAACTGGATGGCACAATGGTATTAAAGGAGTGCCATGCTACTTGGATAAACATATTAACTTAAAAATTTTACATTATTGTTCTAGTAGGCAAAATTGTTTCATAGGAAATGAATTTATGTTTACACAAATTCAGTGCTATATGTAAAGCTTTCCTTTGCAATACACATAAACATATCAGACACACACATTCTTTATAGCTTCCCTTCCACTATGAAATTAATAGCTATTTATTCATGTGGTAGAAAACATTTCCCACTTGACTATTAGAAAAAAATTATTTTTCTTTAATATTATGGATGTGAAGCCAGTAAATTTCATTTGGAATTGTATTCTTCAGTTAGAATATTCATATTCTATATTCTTATTTTTTTGTCTTTATGAAAAGTATTTTTTAACTTAAAGGAAAGTTAATATCCATATAGCAAATTGAAACAAGAAGTTTTGCATATAGTTATGTAAGTTTCTGAAAAACCTGTCACAAGTTAAATGGATTTAAAATATGCACTCTAAATTAATGGTTGCCAACTCTTTGTCTTATAAATAAGACATTTATCTGCATTATAAATTTTAATGTCTTTAATCTCTACCTGGAGGAAAAAGACCAAGCAGCAGCAGCAGCAGCAGCAGAAGAAGAAGAAGAAGCAGAAGAAGAAGAAGAAGAAGAAGAAGAAGAAGAAGAAGAAGAAGAAG
>JAJPUD010025598.1:0-17382 GCA_023553655.1 Myrmecobius fasciatus | reverse complement strand
TTTTTTTTTTGCTTTTTGCTGAGGCAGTTGAGGGTAAGTGACTTGCCCAGGGTCACACAGCTAGGAAATGTTAAGTGTCTGAGACCAAATTTGAACTCAGGTCTTCCTGACTAAAGGGCGGGTGCTCTATCCACTGTGCCACCTAGCTGCCCCTCCCGTTATTTTCTCTTTTCATCCCATCCCTTTCCAAAAGTACTTTGACTTTAGTATTTCAAGAAACAGTCAAAAATGCTTCTGACTTTTTTCTTGTCCTTTCCCCTCCTCCTGCTTTCCTATAGGGTAAGATAGATTTCTGTACAGTTGAATGTGTTAATGGCATTCCCCTTATGAGCCAGTTCCTCTCTTCTTTTACCTTCCACTATTATAAAGGCCTTTTCTAGCCTCCATTATTTTAAGATAATGTATTCTATTCTATTTCTCCCTTTTCCTTTCTCTTAGTACATTCTTCTTTCATCCTTATTTATTTTTAAGACATCTCTTCATATTTAACTCACATGTGTGTTCCCTCTATCTTTACTCCTTCAGACTGCCCTAATGAGAAAATTTTTAAAAATAAATTACAGGTATCATCTTCCCATGTAGAAATGTAAACAGTTCAACCTTATTAACCCTTATGATTTCCATTTCCTGTTTACTTTTTTATGTTTCTCTTGAGTCTTGTATCTGAAGGTCAGATTTTCTATTCATCTCTAGTCTTTTCATCAAGAATCCTTGAAAGTACTCTATTTCATTGAAAATCCATTTTTCCCCCTGATGTTTTTTTTTCCCCTCAGTTTTGTTAGGTGGTGATTTTTGGTTATAATCCTAGCTCTTTTGCCCTCATCATAACTATATTCCAAGTCCTTGAATCCTTCACTAGAAGCTGCTAAATCTTGTGTTATCCTCACTGTGGCTCCCCCATACTTGATTTGTTTCTTTCTGGCTGCTTATAATATTTTTCTCTTTGATGTGGGAACTCAGGAATTTGGCTATAATGTTCCTGGTAGTTTTCATTTTAGGATCTCTTTCAGGAAATGATCAGTGGATCCTGTCAATTTGTATTTTACCCTCTGGTTCTAGAATATCAGAAGAGTTTTCTTGGATAATTTCTTGCAAGATGATGTCTAGGTTCTTTTTTTGATCATAGTTTTCAGGTAAACCCACTAATTTTAAAATTATCTCTCCTGGATCTATTTTCCAGATCAGTTGTTTTTCCAGTGAGATATTTCACATCGTCATCTATTTTTTCATTCTTTTGGTTTTTGTTTCTTGATTTCTCATGGTCATTAGGTTCCTTTTACTCAATTCTAATTTTTAAGGAATTTTTTTCCTTTTGTACTTTTTAACTTTTGTGTCTTTCTTTTCATTTGACCAATTCTACTTTTCAAAGATTTTTTTTCTTTGGTGAATTTTTTTCCCTCTTTTTTCAATTTGGCCAATTCTGCTTTTTTAAGGCATTTTTGTTCTTACCTTTTATCATTCCATCTTGTCTGGGTTTTTTAGTGTTATTTTTCAGTATTTTTGTACCTCTTTTGCCAAGCTGTTGCCTTTTTTTCATGATTTTTTTTGCATCACTTCCATTTCTCTTTTCAACTTTTCCTGTACTTCTCTTACATAGTTTTATTTTTTTCTTACATCATTTTCAAAATTCTTTTTGAGCTCTACTGTAACCTGAGACTGATTTAGATTTTTCTTGGAGGCTTTGGATGTAAGAGCTTTGACTTCATTTTCTTCTCAATGTATATTTTGATCTTCATGTCACCACAGTAACTTTCTATAGTTAGAATTTTTTTTTTGCTTATTTTCCCAGCCTATTTCTTGACTTTTAACTCTTTGTTAAAATAGGGCTCTGCCTTCCAAAGTGGAGGGTACGGTGTCCCAAGGTTTTGTGCAGCTTTTTTCAGAGACTTCTAAGGACCTATACTTTTTCAATTCTTCCAAATGGTATGATCTTAAGGAGAAGTGTTTACTATTTTGGCCTTTGATCTGTGGATGACCACAAGCACTCCTTTTTGCCCTGAAACTGTGAAGAGAATCTCTGCTGGCCATAAGCTTTGATGTGCTTAGTACTCCTTCTCTCAGGACTGCTACTCAGAACTGTGACCTGGATCTGAGTATGGGGGCAAAGTGACAGAATCCTGCCTCAAATGTTAGCAAAGAGATCTCTGTAGTTTCCTTTTGACCAGTTGGTTTGACCCCTTTATGTCTGTAGGCTGAGAGCCTTGACAGCAGCTGCTGCTAATTCAGTGGCTCCTGGTTTGCTAGGACTGGGGCTGTGCTCCACTTTCCAGGTACAACAGACCTTTCCTGCTGACCTTCTAAGGTGTCTTAGACTTGAAAATTATTTCACTTCATCATTTTGTGGGTTCTGCTGCTCCAGAAATGTTTTATGGCATTATTTAAAGATGTTGGGAGGGTTTTGGGGGAAAGCTCTGGTGATTTGCTGCCTTTATTTTATCTGCCATCTTGGCTCTGTGCCACCCTTTCTTCCCTCCCAAATACTTTTCTATTATCTGTTTCCTTAGGCATGGTAAAAATAAAAATTTCAGTTCCTAAAATGAAAACTTTTTTAGTCACACTATTCCTGAGTAATTTAGAAAATCTGAATGACCTAATAATAACAAATCTTTTTGAAGTTGAATTTTTTTCACTTCTTTTTCAGTATTAATTTGCTTCAGGTAAGTCATTTATTCTGTGACAATAATTAAGTTCATTTTTATTTCTTTTCTCTACCACTTGTTTATGTGGAAAATAGACACACATTACTATAGCAGCAAAACTTATTATCTTAAACAGAAATAAATATCAAGTATTCTAATTTTTGGAGTAAAATGCTGTTGTTGCAACTGAAAATTATAGTTTAGCTACATTATTTTTATACTGAGGTTGGGTGTGGTTCCTTAAAATGGTTATGAATAATGGTTGTTGATATTTTGCCATAATGCAGGAGATTCTGCATAAAAACAGATTGATGCCTTTTAAAGTTTTTGGAGTTTTTGAAAAGTTTTTGGAGTTTAAAGCAGTTTTCATCTACTGGTTAAATTTTTTATTGGCAAGGGAAAGAGGTCCGTTAAATCAGTTTCAGAAAAGAAAGAATAAAGGAGGTAGTAATATTTCTAAGAAAACTAAAATCCAAAATTGTATCTAAATTTTATGAAAATCGAAGGCCTACCAGGTGTAACTATGTTGCTGTATTATCTTTTAAATTGTGTCACCCCAAGCTAGTGTACCTGCCTGCTATAGCAAGCAAGGGTGCCCCTGTCCTAGAGAGAAATGTTTTGTTAGTTTCCTAACAAAATTTATCCTTTTGTTGTTACAGCATTCGAATGCAGAATAAACATAAGTACTAAATCTGTGAATTCTATGATTTAGGGAAGAATGTTGCCCTTTTTCTGCCATTTCAGAATCTCCGTTGCTTAGAGCTTGTAGTCCACAGACGAGTGACCAGCATAGCTTCAGACCCAGAATCATACTAAAAGTAATTGGGAATTAACAAAATCAATTAAGATGTAATAAATGTTTTTGGAGAAAATACGGTGTCATACAGGATCCATTTCTATTTGAGTTTGATACCAATGATTTAGATAACTAAGTTAGGTCACTTGTCTGGGGTCACACAACAATATGTGAAAAGATTGACTTAAACCCAGATTTTATTGGTTTCAAGAAGGATTTCTTACTATTCTGTAGCTACAGCCATGTAAAAACAATTTAAAATTTTATATTCCTATTCCAAACCTTTTACAGTATTTTGATTGGTTTAGTGAATAGAATACTATTTATTTCTTAATGGCAAGATAACCCTTTGTTTCAAAATGTACCAAAAGTGCCAAGAAGATGCTCCAAATCTCTTAGTCCTGATTAATGCCTTTATCATTTGGATAGGGTTGAAATTATTGATTCTTGTAAGTTGTGATCCTGCCTCTGATAATTTACTTTCTTCATTTAACCTTTTTTAGCTTCAGCTATTTGATCCAGCACCTATCTCCCAGCATTATTATGATAAAATGAGAATATTTGTATAGTATCTTGCAAACCTCAAAGAATGAGCTGTTGTTACCCTATTTTCCTTCTTTACTATCATACCTGGTGAGTGGGATAGCATGAAAAGGACCTATGAGGATGTTCTCATTCATTCAGCTTGAAGCCTATCTGTGCCTGACAGTCTTGTGCTACTTCGATTTTGCTTTGCTCACAGACCACAACACTTCTTTGAGGCAGGCAACATCATGCTGAGCTGTCCTGTGCCAATACCTCCCATGTCTCTTAAGTTGATTCAAAAGTTCTTCAGAGAGATCTTATATCATGTCTTCTGACCTCTGTGTGAGTGCATGTCTTGTGTGAATTTTCCTTAAAATAGTCTTTTAGGCAAATATACATTTGGTATTTGAACAACTTGGCCAGCCTGTCAGATTAGAATTCTTTGTGGAGGAGTTGCAATGATTGGCAGTTCAGCTCAAGAAATGATCTCAGTGTCTGGTACCTTATCTTCTCAGGTAATCTTCAGAATCTTGTTAAGACAATTCAAATGAAAGCAAGTCAGTTTTCTGACATGGTACTGGATTTCACAAGCATACAACAACCAGATTAGCACCAGAGCTCTGTAGACTTTTGGGTGGGTAGGTTGCCTAATTCTGCTTTTCTCCCACACTTGGGAAAAGTTTTAAATGCTATGGATAAATCTACTTATTTTAGCAGTAATCTTTCCTTGGAGGGGAACATTGATGAGGAGGTTGACACATATATTGCCAGATCTAACTTGTATGACTTGAGTGACTATTTCCATCACTAAGCTGTATTGTTCTTTCAGTAATCACCAACAATGTTCTTATCACTTAATCTTCTCTCTTTACTTATTTTTTGGGTAGAATGGATGAAGGGTATGGGATGAGGGCTCCTCTCTATCACTGTTGTTTGACCTTCTTGATTTCCTTTATACCTATAATCTTCACCCCTTTCTTCAAGTCTGGTCTAAGTCTCACTTTATTCAGAAGCCTTTCCTGGGCTTCCATGATTTTAACATCTTCCCTCTGAATTTAGCTCTAATATATTTTGCATATATCTTGTTTATGTATACCCCAGTGCTTAGTACATTGTTGTTGTTCAGTTGTGTCCAACTCTTTGTGACTCCATTTGGGGGTTTTCTTGACAAAGATCCTGGAGTGGTTTGCCATTTCTTTCTCTAGCTCATTTTAATAACATGAAAAAACTGAGACAGGCAGGGTTAAGTAACTTGATGAGGTCACACAGTAAGTGTTCTGAGGTTGGATTTGAACTCAGGAATATGTCTAATTGATTCAAGCCCCATTACTCTACCCACTATGCCACTTAATATCTAATAAGTGCTTAATAAATGCGAGTTGACTTGACTTAAGCACGCTCTGTATTTTTCTGCTATTTCCCTGTTTGTTCTCCATTTCCTCATCTCTTTCTTGGCATCCTAAGAATATTCACCAGAGTAACGTATTTAGTTGTCTTCACTCTACATGCTCCTTGTTGGCAAACTTATTCAGGTCCTTGGTTTTAGTTATTACCTTTTAAATGATTCACAAATATAGCCCCTTCCCCCATATGGCCTATTTCCTAATTTGCACATCTGTGTTAAAAATGAGACTCTTCATTTTGATATAATGGTAATAGTAGCAACAGCTGATACATAATGTTTTAAGGTTTGCAAAAAACTGTTTACATACATATATGTGTTCCACTGGTTTTTCAAACTTAATGTATCCAAAACTAAGTTTACCACTTTTTCTTTACTAAAAGAAATGTCAGAGTAGTGCTGTTACAGTATACAGTAAATCAAAACTTTGGTGGTTTTTGATTCTGGCTTTTTTTTTGTTCTATGGGAAATGATGAGCAGGATGCTATAAGAAAAAGCTGGAAAGTCCTCCATGAACTCAAGCAAAGTGAAATGTACTGTGAACAGAGTAATAACAATGTTCTAGGATGATGAGTTGTGAATGACTGCTATTCTCAGCAATACAGTGATCTACAACCACTCTGAGTGACTTATGATGAAAAATCCTATTCATATGCTGAAAAAGAATTAATTGTGTCTGAATATAGATTGAAGCAAACTTTCATTTTAAACTTTATTTTTCTTGAGGGTTTTTTGGGGGGTGGGAGTGGAGATTTATGTTTTCTGTTACAGCACAACTTTTATGGAGATGTTTTACTTAACTTCACAGGTGCTTTCTTAATGGAGGTAGGCTTGGGAATAAAGGAGGGAATCTGGAATTCAAAGGTTTTCTTAATAGGTTTTTTCCAAATTTTTCTCCCACCTTTCTTCTCCCCCAGATAGCAAGCAGTCTAATATAGGTTAAGCATGTAGGAATTCAAAAGTTTTTAAAAACAGATGTTTAAAAAAAATTTTAAATGTGACTGGGGAAACATCAAAATATTAAATAAATATATTTTTTTAAAATGCTGGGATCCAAAAAAATTATGGGCAAAGTATATTTCAAATTTATAGGGAATTGTACAAAATATAAGAACAAGACATTTCTCAATAGATATGAACAGACAGTCCTAAAAAGAAGACTTTCTGTCATGTGGGAGAAAAGATGCTCCTTCAAATCACAATAAGAGATGCAAATTAAAACAATTCTAGTTCTACCTTATACTCATAAAATTGGCAAAGATGACAAAGGAAAATAACTTGTTATAGGGGTTATAGGAATATAGGCAGATTTATATTCTTGATGGACCTGAATTATTTCAACCACTTACCAAAAAAAACCCCACTGAACTGTATAACCTTTCACCCAGTTATGGAAACATATTAAAAAATCTCCTTTTTAGTTTTTCTAGACATATATCTGCTCTAAAAAGTCATTTCCAAAATCTTTGCAAAAGTTCTTTGGAAAGATTGGTAATAAGTTGAGGACCAAAAAAAAAAAGTTTCTTTTAGGTAATTGGCTTAAGAGTGTTTTAATTAAAAGTGACATGTTTATATCATTGCCTTCTCCACCCCTGGAAGTAAATAGGGCAGCGTCTGCTCCTCCACAAGAAGGAATGTCATAACTCGCCCTTGTCTACCTAAGTAGCTAGGATCCAGGAGTCTAAAGGCCTGAGTTCAAATCTCTGTTCAGGCAGTAATAGATACATGGCCCTGAATAAGTCACTTAACTTTTTTTTCCTGTAAAATTCAGGTAATAATATCTATCTCACGAGGTGGTTGTATGATTCACACAAAAGATTTGTAAAGTGCTTTGCCAACCTTGCCTTATAAATGCTAGCTATTGAGAAATGATTTTGGTAGCTATCAAAGAGAGGGAGGGGTTGGTTCCCTTTGTTTATTCCAGGGTGAGGGGGAGAGGTCCAGGAAAGAATGAAATGGTAACTTGGTTACTCAGCAATTCTGGAATGTTAACCCAAACAGTATTTTTACATATTATAATATTTTCTTCCTTCAGGATTTTTATAAGTGATATGTCAGGACAGAAAAATCATGTTGGAGGGCATGGGGAACCATGCCAATTTGGACATATCTCTCCCAAGAGAGAAATGATGAAATGTTAGATTAATGTTAAATACAGTTATTTCTAGCAGATTTGAACTTTTAAAAAGTGCAGCTATTATTTATATTTTTGTTTGATACAACAATACTACTCTTAGACATGTTCCCCAAAGAAGTCACATTTAGAGGGAGAGAACTCAAAAGCAGCATTTTTTACAGTAGCAAAGAATCAGAAATAAAATGCTGCCCTCTTACTAAATAGCTGAACACATTTGTGCTATATTAATTTAAATATATTATTATTGTATTATAATGAATAATAAAAGAAACAGGGTTAGAGAAATCTGGGAAAACTTTTATGTACTGATGTAGAATGAAGTGAGCAGAACAGAATGATTTTTATGACATTCAAAAGAGAAACAGTTGCAAAAGGTTTAAAAACTAAGAATGCTGTTACTAGTCACAACTCTGATGAATGATGATGATGAATCTGAGTGTCATGAAAGGAATTTTGCCATTTCCTTAAAGCAGTTCATCTCTCTCTACTAGGTTGAGAGTTTGGGAAGGAAGGGGAGACATAGCTTAGGTATGGCTTGATCTCAGGAACAAGGAGGAAAATATTCCCCTACACCAAAAATATCTCTTGTACCCTGCCCTATATTGCCCTAAATTTTTTAACTGAAGAAAAAATTTAACCATACTTATACATAATGAGATGAAAAAGCTTGAAAAAGTCTTAGCAAACACTGGTCAGGAGAGATGTGGCAGCTAAGACAGTATCAGTTTAGAAAATAAATTTGTTTGTAAAAACTTGGCAGGGATGGTAGAAACTTATGAGCAATATTATCATAAAATAGGAAAAAGCAAGTGAAAGATAAAATCTGGCAAGAAACTTGGCTAATGACAGTTATCCAAATGGTGTTTTTAAGGATGAAATTGGAAGAACAACAGAGAAGAAGATAGATCTGTAAAGATTCTATAACAAATTATGTATACGATCATGGAAAATGGAAGGGCATCCAGATGGCTCAGTGGATAGAATACCGGCCCTGGAGTCAGTGGCTCAGACACTTGACGTTTACTAGCCCAGTCTGACCCTGAGCAAATGCTCCCCCCCCCAATTGCCTCTTGAGAAAAAGAAACAAGGAAAAGTGGAACCCCATTACAGAGACTTGAATATCAGTTCCAGTTATCTCATGGAGGAGGTAAAAATGACACTAAAGATAAAAATGACAAGATCAGTTGTATACAGGGGAGATTCAACTAGAAGGGATAATTTTGACAAATTGATTCACAAGGTACCAAAGATATGAAAAATATATTTATCTCCCCCCATGACTCCAAAAAGTGTCTAAGAAATTATCAACAACTACTGATCTACATAACCTATTCTCCCATCTATATAAAAATTGTATGAGAATAATACATGATATCCTTTCTACCGCATGACTTGACCTATCAGTTTAGATATTTTGCAGATCAGCATGAGAAATGGGAATTTCGGGGGAGCTTTGTAGATGTCACAACACATGACACAGAAAAAATTTAGAAACTCAAATGCAGAAAATATATGTATGGCACTGTATATTATTATCAATATATTTTACCTTTGAATACCATAATAATTCAGACTTCTCTGGTTTGAAGGGAGGAACAAAAATTTTATGGGGGTTCCTAACCCTCAAGATCTGGAAGGAATAACCATACTCCTCAAAGACCTTGATGAAAATTGGAAATAGGAAGTTATTTTACAAGTAATACCTGCAAGTGACTAATTCTTTAATACCACACAACTGTACTGAAAGATATGGAAATATATCTCACCGTTTACTGTTTGACCATTAAAGTTTTGATTTAGTAGAATAATAGCCTACTATATAGAGTAGCAGAGATTCAAGTAGAGTTGAAGACTGCATGAATGCAAAGAAGGGTGGAAGATACGGCCAATTTAGGGGATGAAGGAGAGAGAAAATTCTGAGATTATCTCCAGATACATATATATTTGGCAGAATAAAGGACCACTCAGATATGTGTGGTTGAGAACCACAGTACTCATGAGAGTACTGTTGTCTAGGTTTAGTATTGAAAACCTCAGCCCTTGGATATGGAGTAGGTGAAGGGGGAGACTTGGAATAAAGGGGAGGACCTGGAATGAAGGAAAATCCTGAAGGAAAGGAAAAACAAATCCCTTATCTTTCAGTCTTCATCTTTGTGTATATCTCAGTATCTTTGGTGGCAGGAGTTACGATGGTTTTAGGGAGAACTTTGGTCATTGATGCTGCTTAAAGATATTTCATTACATCTATGACCTCTTCAGTATGGTTTGTTCCAGCTGTGTAAATACAAAAAGAAAAACCCTATCAAAGTGAGATGAAAACTAAAAATTTGGCTTGGCTGTAAAAAGAATGCTAATTATCACTTAGGTAAACGTATTATTACTCTCTTTGTTCTGCAACACTGTCAGATTAAGGTTGCAGATTTTATCTGTATATTATATGTATAATATATTTCAACCTTCATGGTTTATTTGTGACATGAATAACAATGAAAAATTAGAGAACTTGATTGAGGAGCTATTTCTTAATAGTAACTATTAAGTTGAGTACAGCTTTTGGGGAGATTAGAAAGAAATTTATCTTAATTATGATTTTAAAGGAATTTCACTGATCTTGTAAATGCAGATTAAATTTTACACATTGAATAGTTGTCCTATAGTACAAGTATACCCTACCTAAAAATAATTAGTAGGTTTTGAGAAAATAGGATAGTTTAAATGCCATTACCAGGAGCAATTAATTCTACAGGAAAAATGCTACAAATGTGCCAATGCCTAGTGGCTACAGCAGGATTTAATTTAGCGTTTTAATAACTTTTGATTAGATTAGCATATTGTAGGAGTATACCAACATTATTATGTTTATGTGTCTTTCTTTTTCTTCCAGAAGACCATTGGTAAAATTGCAACTTGCTTGGAATTACGAAGTGCAGCTTTACAGGTAAAGAAATTTCTTCCAGCTTCTAATAAAAGCAGTAGCTATCATTCTGCTAAACGTTTGCTATACATACTAAAAGACCATATTCTTTCAGAGAACAATTGTAACAATCATTTTTCTATTAAGCTAGCAAGAATATTTAATGTTTCTAACACAAGAGAATATAGAAGACTTTTTTCTTGTCTCTTACTTCCCTTATCTTTAGGTGCTTCCAGGAAAACAGGTGACTGACTCAATTTGTCTCTTGCTAACAAGAAATTGATTGCTTTTAGCTTATGTGAGAAGTTCCTATTAGAAACACAGAATGCTTTTCTCATTGATTAGAGAACAGCAATTAAAAGTTAGGTTTGTAATAAATGTATAATATATATATTTTTTATTTAGTCCACACAGTCTCAAGATGAATTTAAACTGGAGGACCTGAAAAAGCTAGAACCAAGTAAGTTGAGTCATATGGATTTATTACGATTATTTTAAACATTTCAGATAATCTAACAAAATAAGATTAAATGGTATGGGTGATTTTATGTTCTATGAAATTGCAAATATGCTTGATCTTATATATTCATAATTAACATACTGCAGTATTTATAGTAATTAGCTCTTTGAAGTTCATCTTTATTCCACTTTTCTATTTTGATTCACAAGTTTTTAGAAAGAGAAAATACCAGACATGAAAGAAAATATTAATTCTTTCTCCTTTCTCCCTAAAAAAAGTGTCCAAGAAATTATCAACTACTGATCTATGTCCCTACTCTCCCCTGTGTATTTTAAAAGTTTTATGAGGCAAATATGTATTCATCAAAGATCTCCTTGATGAGAACTGGAAATTAGAAAGATAAAGAGTATTTGTAGGTGTTTTATTTTATTTTCTGATACATCTATGTAAATTTAAATCTTTCTGATAAAGATTAAAAAATACCTGTAATGTAAAAATTTTGTCATTATATATGGAAATATATATTGGTGATATTTTAGTGAAATTCTTAAAAAAAAATCACTTGTTTACCGCTGATTCCCCTTCCAGAGCCTTTCTTTGGCAACAAAAAGAATAGTCAAAAAAAAACAAAAAACAAAAAACAAACAAAAAAAAAACACAGAAGACATTGGCTGTGTTGAAAATATAGTTCATTTTACATCTCTGCTTTGCTACCCCTCTGCTGTTCAGAGATAGGAAGATTCTTCACCATTAGCAATCTAAAGCCTGATCAGTGTTGGTGGTTCTTTATGTTATGGTTTGATGATAATTTTTAGGAAATGTTAATGTCTACATTATTTTCTGAAACTTGTTCTTGCCTGGCAGAAAACATTTGTTTCAGAAATTGTTATTATTAAAGTTGTTGCCAAATCTCATTGATTGAAACAAACATTTTATTAGGATAAATGTTTGCCAACATAAGCATCACCACAAGAATTAAATATAAGAGTAAAATAAGCCAAAACTTTTTTGCCTTTTCATTAAGGCAAAATGTCTAATGTTGAAAATAATCATAGTTCCTTGCCTTTATCCATCTAAGTCAAAATTATAAATGGCTATAGAATCCTAATTTTAGAACTGCAAGAAATCATAGATTAGAGCTAGAAGGGATCTTCTCAGTCCCACAATCCAATTGTACTTATAAGGAAACTGGATCCCAGATAGGCATGGTGATTTGCCCAGAGTCACTTGATGATATTTGAACTTAGGCTCTGTGACTGAAACAAGCCCCTTCCCCTGCTGCCTCTATCCTTGAAGGGAAAGAGCATCAATTTCAAATTCTTGATTTTAGGACTAAAGTAAAGGATTGAGTGACTTCGCAGGATTCTCATTAGAACCTGGCTCGTGCCGTGGTGACTTTGGTGTTGCCCACCTCACTGTGGAACCAAGAGGAGGCTAGTGGGGCTTTGGCAGACTGGTTTCAATATTCATAGCATAACTTCTATGGACAAAAGGACATTATTTATAGCATATCTATAAGATTTGAATTACAGGTTAAATATAGTTATCAAGTAAAAAGAAGAGAGCTTCTATTTGGCAGTTTAGGGAAGAATATGTTGGCTGTTATTAAAGGTGGCTGCCAAACTGATGAAGACATGTAGCAGATTTGCTATGATTTTGGTATTTTTCCTAGAGTTCTCTTTTTTTTAATGGTTTCTGTTTTGCTTCTCAACATTTTTCTAAGGATGGCAAGAAATATAAAAATAAAATCATTTTAGTTGTAGATAATTAATCATCATGGTTTAATATTTTATAGTAGAGAATATAATCCTAGATCTCTTGAGGTTAAGAGCATCTATCACATAAAGCTAGTTTTTTTGATTCTTAATTTCCATGTTAACAGCTTTAAAAAATTATTTAAAATCAGTCACGCTACAATAAAAGCTGGGGGAAACAAAATATTAATTACTTTCAGAAAAAGTGTAGTCTTACATAGTGCCAGCAGAAAATATTTTTGTTAGCTTCACAAATACTGAAATTTTATTTCTGTGGGAAACTATATTTGATTCTATGTACATAGTAAGTGCTGTCATTTACCTTCCCTTGCAAAGTACTTTTATGTGATATCTGTTATTTTCACAGCTATTTATTCCCATATTGCAGATGAGGAAACTTAACCTGACTGAGGGTTCTGTAGAGAATAGGCATCTGAGGCAGGATTTCAATTCAGCTCTTCCTGAATCCAAATTAACCCCAATCTTTTGTCACCTAGTCTTTCTACAGTGCATTAGGATATATGATATCAATGTGTCACATTATTGTTTTCAGGACAGGAAATTTGGAATATCCAAAACAGTTAACTATTATATTTTTCTCTGTTACTCATTGACCAGTTGACATTTGTGTACCTTTTTAAAAATCTTAACATTCACCTGTAGAGAGGGATTGTTAAATTTTAATTAATTATTTTAATTCTCTTTGCAATGATATTTTATGATCTACCAACTTAATTTTTCACCATATGAAAGCATGGGTTTTTTATTTGCAAGCTATATCAGCATTCCTCAGGCCTTCCAGTTATAATCATTTTTCTTCTTTTGAAAAAAAAGCATATTTTGCTAAAAGAATACACTTATACTTTTTCTCTTTCTGAGACCTTTTGTTTTTCCTTCCAGGTTCCCCCCCCAAAAAAATTTTCCCATTATGATCACTTGAGCTCAATCTTTGGACAAAATTTTTTCCCCTTATATCAAATTAAATGCACAAATTTTGTCATAAAATTGAACAAACCAACCATAATAAACTCCTTCCCCCCCCAAAAAAAAAGAAAGAAAAAAAAAAGCCATGTTATTTATATTTGTGTATTTGTCTTGTCTTTTTTTAGGATGTAAGCTTCAAGAGATCAGGGTATATGTTCTGTGATAGCATGCTGTGAGTGCTTAATTTTTTATTAGTAGAATAAATTTAGCTACTTTCTCTGCCTGCTTTTCTGAGGTCTAAAATCTGTGAGATTAAAAAACCCAGCTAGTTACCATATAATACTATATACTTCTTGTTCCTTCTAATGGTCGTCTATGTTCTGATAATGCTCTATCGTTCTTCCAGTGCCTAAACTATCCTAAAACAACATTGGTAACTACTGTCACTTTCTCAGGCCATCAGAATAGGTAGAAATTCACACTCTAGACTCCCTTTATAATCTACTTGAAGGGGTATCAGAATTCCTGCTGTTAAATGGAAACATATTATCCAAAGTATATGCTGAAGAGCTAAATGAGGGTTCTTGAAATTTTATTTTTTTAAAAGTAAATCTTGTATATTTTGTAAACAGTTAACCTTGATTAGAAGCCACTTTGAAAAATGAGATACTATAGCTATTCCAAAAGAGTGATACTTGAGAAAGCAGAAAGAATCATAAGTCTAAATCTTGAGGGGACCTCAAAGGCCACCTGGTCTACCCTTCTCATTTTAGATGTTTCCAGTGTGCTTCATGCTGAGAACAGGCAAGTATTGATGGATGATATAAGGCAAAAATAGTCAAGACCTTTGAAGGTGAAGTGCTGAAGCCATTTTTCTCTTGATTCTACTTTGGTGTTAATTCTTGATGTTAGTCTCAGTTTGACTGTGATGGGGATAGCAATTTTCTGTAAGGTCTCCAATCTTTGGTGCTTAATTTCCATGGAAGTCTGGCAGAATCCAAGGATTGATGGTATTTGGAACAAACAGCAATTTATTCCTTGTTTAGTCTTTCATTTGCAGAATGTATAATAATGGCACAGGGATTGTGGTAAGGTTGATTAATATTTTAAAATGTTTTCAATATTAATTAGTTTTGAAAATTCATTGTAAAGCACATTGATTTCTTGGTTCTGGCTTCAAGAAAATATTTTTTAATGTTTCTTTTTACAGTCCTAAAGAATATCCTTACTTATAATAAGGAATTCCCCTTTGATGTTCAGCCTGTCCCATTAAGGTAAGGGGAAAAAAACCACTATTGCAACTCCAATGTTGTGCCTGTTTTTGTGGCTATTTTCATATGCACGTGAGTAGTAGTATCTTTGGGAAATAAGTGACTTGGAAGCATATTGTTTTCATAGCTCACTATGGCCTTGCCTTTTCTATGTAGAAGAATTTTAGCACCTGGTGAAGAAGAGAATTTGGAATTTGAAGATGATGAAGAGGAAGGTGGTGCTGGAGCAGGGTCTCCAGACTCTTTCCCTGCTAGAGTTCCAGGTAAAACTCATCAATGATACATGTGTTTTTATCTGAATTCAGGAAGTGTGGATTTTTTCCCCGCATTTTTCCTAGGAGGGAGTAAAACTCCAAGGTGATTCTCATGGCTTATGTAAAGTAGTAGTTGCTCTCCTCTATCACTGAAAATAGCTCACATTTTTAGAGTGCCTCAAAGTTTACAAAGTTGCTTTTCATATATTATTTTCTGTTTTTAAGTAATCAGATTTAGGGATTAAAATTAATGACATGAGCTCAGTAGTAAACGAACTCTAGGCTCAGGCAAAGTGGCCCTTGGATGACTTTTATGTCTTGTGAGAGAGGGAATAAGCACAGAGAATTGTTTTTTTTACATGCCTAAGTCAAGGAGCTCCATGCTTCTCTTCCTTTTCTGCAGATTGCCAGGCCTTTTATCTTCCTTGGCAGGCTGGGGAGTTTCCTTGCCTTTTCTCTCCTGGCCCCCAACCATCTCACCACACCCTGTTTTTCTCTCTTTGTACAGTTCACTTTAAATATGTCATGAGCTTCAGAAAGTGGGAGTATTCAATGATAGCATTTTTGTTTTAAAGACAGTGGAAGCTTTTTTAATACAGTTAAAATTCCAGGATTCTTAACACAGTACAAGTAGATTTATTTATTACATTACTTCTAATATGTTATAATGAAAGAGTGCAAACAATCTTGCTTTTGCAAAAGAAGTAAAGTGGACTGTATAAATTCTCTTTTTGCTGGCTTGAAGTTTCTATTTTCTCCTTAAACTACACGCTATAATTAATATGGTTTCAAGTTTTTGGAATGATGACTTAATTTGATAGTTTCCCTGCTCCAAATACTAGACCAGAAACCTGGAGCAAATGACAGCAGAGACAGAGAAATGATTTGTATCTATGTTCTGAGATGCTCGCTCAATTGAACTTGTTTCCTGTTCTCTTACTGTGAGGCTCATGCTTCTATGAGAGATTAATGTAGAAGGTTTGGGTTGGTTTTTGTTGTTGTTGTTGTTTTGTTTTTTTTATGATGTGGTATTGCAGTATTTAACTGTAGATGCTCTCCTGCCCTATAGCACAAAGGTCTGCAGGTTTACATTATTGTATATGCCAAGACAAGTCAGTATTATTGACCTTTGCTATAGAAGAGAACTTTGTATATTGGGATAAGACTACTATAAAAAACTAAAGACACATCAGTAAAATACATAGTTGAGAATAGCCATTTTCTAATTGCTTTTGTAACTTATTATGAAAAGTAGAGAAGAACTTTGGATTGCCTGTTGGGGCTGTCCTTTTCACAATTGTTTATAAAGTTGCATTTATTCTGAAAATATAAAAATAGCTTTTAAAGCATTTTCAAAGCACAGGAAACTTTTCTCTTTTTAAATTTGCTTAAAGACGCTGTATCTGCAAACTTAGTAGCAGAATAATTCTTATAATTGTTCAGATTAAACACTTCATTAAAACTACATTGCTCCTAGCTGTGTAACCCTGGGCAAGTCACTTAACCCCAATTGCCTCAGCAAAAACAAAAAAACCAAAACTACATTGTCTTTGAAATGACTAATTTTAGTTCTCATGCTTTAAAACTATTAAGTAGATGGGCTATACTGATTTGTCTAAAGGTTATCAAACTGAGTATTCTGAAATGTGAACTTTATATAAATTCTAGGTGGCAGTCATGAATGAATAGTTTAAAAAATTTGTTATTGAGAAAACTTCACATTTAGGTGATTACCTTACAGCCTTAAGTTTGTGAAATTGAAATTTTATTTTCTAGTTGTTATGAGATGTTAGTAAACAGTTTTGAGCCACTTAATATTAATAAACATTTGTCTGTAGGTAGATTGTCTGTAGGGACAATAAGGTAGCACTGTAATTGAGTTGCTGAGCCTAGAGTGTGGAATACCCTGAATTCAGATTTGGCCTCAGAAACTTACTGTTTGCCTTTAGGCAAATCCCTCAAATTCTGTCTACCTCAGGTTCCTCAATGTTAAATGGACGTAATGATCGCACCTACCTCCCCAAGTTGTTGTGAGGATCAAAAAGATACTCTTTGTAGAGTGCTTATTATAAAAGTACAGTGTCTGGCTCATAGTAGACCCTTAATAAATGCTTACTTACATCTTTCCTCATTTCTTAGTTGTCTAAAATTTAGATTTAAATTTACATATAGCTTAATAACATCTATAATTTAGATATAACAAGATACAAATGTGATCCTACTTTATATTGGCCATTACTCCATGCCTGAAATGTATTTCTTCCTCACCTCTACTTCATGAAATCTCTTCCTTTCTAGAGGCTGCA
>JAJPUD010025597.1:766-17383 GCA_023553655.1 Myrmecobius fasciatus | reverse complement strand
GTATCCCCCTAGTAAAAATAAAGTTCTCAAGAGTCCTTTCCTTTTTATCTTTTTATGCATCTCTTGAGTTCTGTGTTTGGGTGTCGAATTTTTTGTTCAGATCTGGTCTTTTCATTAGAAATAGGTGAAATTCACCTATATCATTGAATGACCATCTTCTTCCCTGGAGGATAATGCTCATTCTAGCTGGATAGGTTATTCTTGGCTGTAATCCAAGTTTCTTTGCCCTTCGGAATATCTGGTTCCAGGCCCTTTGATCCTTCAATGTGGAGGCTGACAGATCATGTGTGATTCTAATTATTGATCCTCGGTATTTGAATTGTTTCTTTCTAGCTGCTACCAGAATCTTTTCCTTAGTGCTATAGTCCTGAAATTTGGCCATGATATTCCTTGGGGTTTTAATTTTGGGGTCTCTTTCAGGAGGTGATTGGTGAATTCTTTCAATGGTGATTTTGCCCTTTGATTCTATAATCTCAGGGCAGTTTTCTTTCAGGATTTCCTGGAAGATAGTGTTTAGATTCTTTTTTTCATCATGGCTTTCAGGAAGTCCAATAATCCTTAGATTGTCTCTCCTAGATCTATTTTCCAAGTCAGTTGTTTTTCCTAGGAGATACTTCATATTTTCTTCTAATTTTTCATTTTTTTTTGTTTTTGTTTGATTGATTCTTCAAGTCTTAGTGAGTCATTCACTTGCATTTGTTCAATTCTTATTTTTAAAGTGTTGTTTTCTTCAGTTACCTTTTTAAGCTCCATTTGTAACTGGCCAATTGAATTTTTTGTTCATTGCACTCTTTTTCCACTTCACTAATTTTATTTTTCAATATATTGGTGTCTTTTTCATATCTCTTTTGCAGGGCATCATATCCTTCTTGCAAGATATTGTATCCTTCTTGAATTAATTTCAATTTATCTTCCCATTTATCCTCCAGCTCTTTTATTAGGTTCTTTAAGCAATCTTCCAGAAAGGCTTTTTGAAAAGGGGACCAGTGATGGTCCTTGCTGATTTCCTCTTGAGTTTTGTCTAAAGGAACCTCTGGATCTGGGGTCTTCTCTTCTTTTTCTTTATAAAAGCTGTTTATGGTGAGAGCTCTCTTTTGCCTCTTCATTTTTTTTTTTTCTTTTTGGACAGTGTGGATATCTCTTTAAGGTAGGGAAAAAAAGCGGCGGCTGAAACGGCTGAAGATTTGGCCCTGGGCGAATTAATTTAAGGTGGTGGGCCAGTGGGGGCTAGGACTAAGTCCGAATTACTCCTTAAACAAGGCAAGTTTGCCAGAACACCTGCCCCCAATCAGGGCACAGTGTCCCGAGTGCCTCAGATAAACTCCAGGTGTTTGGAATTTGGAGTTTGGAGTTTTTTGCCGGTCTGAGCTGAGCTGAGCTGAGTCCCACCCTCACTTCTGGCCTCCACCAGAGTTCTCTGACCTCGGAGTCCTCTGTTTATCCCTCTGTCTGAGCTAGACAAACCTGATGTGAAGTTTTTCAGAGATATCTGCAAGCAGTATCCAAATATTTCCTGATTCGTTGACTTGAAGATCAGTTCAGAGGCTTATTTTATTGTTGATTTGAGAGAAGTTTGGAGGAGGATGCAGAGAGTCACCTTTTCACTCCACCATCTTGGCTCCACTCCCCAGGAAGGTGATTTCTTAAAAATACAATTGACCAAATGCAAAAAAAAATCACTTAAGAAAACACTTTGAAAAGTAGAATTAATCAAATAGAAAAAGAGATAAAAAAGCTAACTAGAGAAAAACCACATATTAAAAACTGAAATTTGGCAAATGGAAGCTAATGACTCTATGAGAAACCGAGAATCAGAAAACCAAACTAAAAAAAAAAAATTGAAGAAAAATGGAAAAACAGCCAACCTAAAAAATAGATCTGGGAGGTACAATTAAAAAAAATGGTCTATCTGAAGGCTATGATGAAAAAGAATCTAGATAGCATTCTTCAAGAGATCATCTAGCCTTAATATTCTTGAAATAGATGAGGAAATAGTCATTGAAAGAACGTACCAATCATCTCCCGAAAGAGATCCCACAAGGAAAATCACAAGGAACATTGTCACAAAACTACAGAACTATAATCTCAAGGAAAATATTACAAGCTACCAGACAAAAGCAATTCATATATCAAGGAGCAACAGTCAGGATTACTCAGGATCTGACAATACTCAGCATCTACAATAAAGCATTAGAGGAACACCATATTTGGGAAGGCAAAGGACCTGGGGTTACAACCAAGAATTAACTCAAGAACTTCTCAAAGAGACTGAGCATCATCTTTCAGGGAAAGAAATGGATCTTCAGTGAAGTAAGAGATTTTCAATCATTTCTAATGGAGAAAAAATTGTCCCTCCCAGATCTATTTTTTTCAGGCTGCTTTTCCATTTTCTTCCATTTTTCATTTTTTTCAGTTTGGTTTTCTGATTCTTGATTTCTCATAGAATCATTAGCTTCCATTTTCCACATTCTACTTATACTATAGTATAAAGCAGCAGTCATCAAAACCATCAGGTATCAGCTAAGGAATAGAGTGGTGCATTAGTTTAATAAGTTAGACACATATGACACAATAATTTATGTCTATAGTAATTTAGTATTTAAAAAAACCCTCAAATTTCAGTTGCTGGAATAACAACTCACTATTTCACAAAAATTGCTGGGAGAACTAGAAAATATGTCAGAAACTCAACATAGAGCCACATCTTACACCCCATATCAAAATAAGGTCAAAAGGGTTACATGATTTGGGCATAAAGAGTGATTCCATAAGCACATTATGAGAGCTCTTTCAGATCTTTGGCAAAGGGAAAAATTTATGATCAAAGAATTACAGCATATTACAGAATGCAAAATGAACAACTTCTATTACATTAAATTAAAAAGTTTTTGCACAAAAACCCAACACAAATAAGATTAAAACAGACGTACACAGCTGGGAAAAAAATCTTTACAGCCAATGCTTCTGATAAAGGTCTCATTTCTAAAATATATAAAGAACTGTGTCAAATTTATAAAAAATCCCCAATTAATAAATGGTCAAAGGATATGAACAATTTTCAGATTAAAGCTATCTAAAGTCACTATTGATTAGAAAAATGCAAATTAAAACAACTGTGAGGGACCACCTCACAACCTCTCAGATTTGCTAAGATGACAGGAAAAGATAATGATAAACATTGGAGGGCATGTGGGAAAACTGGGATATTAATGTATTGTTGATAGAATTGTGAATTGATTCAACCATCCTGTAGATCAATTTGGAACTAAGCCCAAAGGGGCTATAAAACTGTGCATACTCTTTGACCTAGTCCCACTATTGGGTGTATATCCCAAGGAAATCATAAAGAAAGGAAAAGGACCTGCACATGCAAAAATGTTGGAAGCAGCTTTTTCTGTGGTAGCAAAGAATTAGAAAATGAGTAGATTTCCATCAATTGGGGAATGGCAGAGAATAAGTTGTAGTATAAGAAGATAATGAAATATTGTAGTGTTTTAAAAATGATGAATCAGGTGATTTTAGTAAGGCCTAGAAATATTTATATGAACTGATCCTGAGTAAAACAAATTAGGAGTATATTATATACAGTAACAAGATTGTATGATGATGAACTATGAAAGAGTTGGTTCTTCTTAGTACTTCAGTAATCTGGAAGTCTTAATAAACACCATCTACATCCAGAAAAAGAATTTTGGAGATTGAATGTAAATCAACACATGCTATATTAATATCTTTTTTCCTCTCTTGTAGTTTTTCCCCTTTTATTCTAAGTTTTCTCTCCCAATATGATTGATAAATATTTATTAAAATTAATATATGTGTATTACCCAAAAAAATAAAACAATCAAAAAATTAATGCCAAATACTTGAAGCTAAGTGTGGGAGGAATGGAAAGGCTTTATATAAGAGGAAATAGTTGGAATGAACTTTGAAGGAAATTAGGTACTCTTAGAGGTAAATATGAGGAAAATATTCATTTTCAGGAACCCATGAAAAAGCAAAGAAATAGACATGCCGTGTAATATGCAAAGAGCAGAGAGAAAATTGGTTTATCTGGACTTTATAGTGAATGAAGGAGATTAGTTTATAATAAGATTAAAAGGGTATATTAGGATCAAGTTATGAAAATCTGTAAAGAGAAAATAGTACAATTCTGTTTGCTCTTTCAAGTAATAAGAAAACTTTTTAATTAAGCAGGGAAATGACATGGTTTTATTTTTGTTGTAAGAAAATGACTTTGGTTGTTAGGTGAGGATTGATTAAAAAGAGAAAACATTTGAAGTAGGGAGATCTCTTAGGATTTTATTATAATAGATCAGAAAAAGGTGATAAATACATGACCTAAGGATGGTGATTGTGAGGGTTGACATGTGGAGAGATATAGACAGAGAATTGAGAAGACCTGCCAATTGATTGGACATGTAGATTGAAGGAGGATGAGATGTCAAGAGTGATTTTAAGCTTGAAGAACATAATGATATTGTCAGTTACAAAAGGTAAGCCCAGAAGAGGGTAAAGGAGAGGGAAGATACAGTTCTGTTTTGTGTATGTTGTATTTGATGTGCCTGTGAGACATATACTTTGAAATATTCAATAGGTAGTTGATATGGAAAAAACTTAAGCAGGAAACTGAGGATATATATATATATATATATGTATGTATAGCTTCATATTATCTATCTATCTATCTATCTATCTATCTATCTATCTATCTATCTATATGTTGATGTTATTTGCCTAGAGATGATAATTAAATCCATTGGAGTTGACTGAGGGAATATAGGAAAAGGGAAGTGATGTTTGTGGGAAAAAATGTTCAGTTTGCTGCTGAGTTGATTGACTATTTGATTATGGATCTTTTCTATGTCCCAGGGACTTTTTTTGAAGGCTTTTCCCTTTAAAGATCCAATTTATAAAAATATTAATTTGCGGCAGAGTCAAGATGGCAAAGAAGCTGGGAACTTGTCTAAGTTCTCAGTTTTCCTTGAAAACAATTCTAAATCAATTCTCTAAATGCATTCTAGGTGACAAAATACATAAAAAGGTGGAGTGCAACAATTTTTCAGCTTAAGATAACTTAAAATAATTTCAAGAAAGATCTGTCTCATTTGAATAAACAGAAAGAACAGCTCAGACAGACACATTGTGGGCAATCTAAGCAAGAGGTTCTTAGCCATAGCACAGAGCAGCAACCGAGGTCCCTTAGTCCTGACTTAGCATATCAGTAGCAGAGTAGGCCAACTGTGTGGTCTCCAGCCCTACTGAAGAATGCAAACTGTGAGCCTTGAAACTCAGTACAACAGGTGCAACTAGAACTGGCCAACCCAGCACAATGAGCAACTGCCAGAACTTCTGACCCCAGTGTGGAAAGCCAGTAATCCCTGACTCCCCAAAAAAGAAGCTTGGGATAGTGTCCTCCATGGCCTAGGAGCAGAACTCAACTTTTAAAAATGAGCAAAAAATAAAAAAGAACCTTGATCATTGAAAACTATTATGGTGACAGGGAAGATCAGTAACAAATTAAGAAGAAGACAGCAATGGCAAAATGCCTACATGTAGTCTAAATGGGAAATTTGAATTTATTTGAAGCTGAAAAAGTTCTCTTGGAAGAGCTATAAAAGGATTCAAAAATAAAATAAGATAGAATAAAAATTGGGAAGAGAGATGCAAGTTATGTACAAAAATTATGAAAAAAAAGAATTAACAGCTTAGAAAAGGAAGCACAAAATTCTGTTGAAGAAAACAACTCCTTAAAAAATTGAATTGCAAAATGCAAAAAAAAAATCCACTGAAGGGACAGCTAGGTGGTACAGTGGATAGAGCACCAACCCTGAATACAGGAGGATCTGAGTTTAAATCTATTCTCAGACACTTAACACTTCCTAGCTGTGTGACCCTGGGCAAGTCACTTAACCCCAATTGCCTCAGAAAAAAACCAAACCAAACCAAAACAAAAATCTACTGAAGAAAATAACTTTTTAAATAGAAAAACCACCCCTCCTTAGTCTGGACCCCACTAGGCAGGGCCAATTCACACCCCTTATCAGCCTGAAGCCATTCCAGAAGATGAGATCTTCATCCTTTTGCCCCAAATGAATTTGGGTTCCAACTGTTTGAGAGGGGGAATGATGGGGTTCAGTTTCTAGTGGAGATGTGGCAGTAACCCTAAGACAACCTGGCCTTGAGAGTGCTATAGTTTCACAAACAATGCCGGCTGTCAGATAACAGTTTATTGGTCAGCAATAATAAAGTTTCTGAGACAATAATAAGATGCATATTCCTCAACTCCACCTCTAAGACCACTCCTCAATTCTACCTCTAAGCCATAATATTAGCATATCAGTAACATGAAGTACCTGATCTCTCTATCTTTCCCCTATAAATGTATCTTCTTACTCCTGGTTCTTTGCTAAATTCTTTTGGAACTTAGCCTGCTTCAACCAGCATTACATTATAATAAACTTTATTCTTTCACTTGGAAAAAAGGAAAAGAGCCAAATGGAAATGGATATGCAAAAAACTAACTGAATACAATGATTCCTTGAAAATTAGAATTGAGCAAATGGAAGCTAATGAGTCTACAAGATATCAAGTATCAGTCAAACAAGATCAAAAAAGTGAAAAAATAGAAGAAAATGTAAAATATCTCATTGGGAAAATAGCTGACTTGGAAAATAGATCCAGGAGAGAGAATTTAAGAAATATTGGACTACTTGAAGTCCATGACCAAAAAAAGAGCCTGGAAAGCATCTTTCAAGAAATTATCAAGGAAAATTGTCCTGATATCCTAGAACAAGAGGGTAAAATAGTATTGAAAGAACCCACTGGTTATCTCTTGAAAGAGATCACAAAGTGAAATATCCAAGGAACATTGTAGCCAAATTTCAGAATTATAAGATCAAGGAGAAAATACAGCAGATAGCTAGAAATAAACTTAAAAATGCTTAGGAGCTGAAGTTAGGATTACCCAGTACTTATTAGCTTCTACATTAACATATTGGAGGGACTAGACTATGATAATGCAGAAGGCAACAGAGCTTTGATTACAACTAAAAATCAATTACCCAGAAAAACTGAGCATAATCTTTCAGTGGGAAAATGGACATTCAATGAAATAGGGAACTTTAAAATTTTCCTGATGAAAAGACCAGAGTTGACCAGAAAATTTGATCTTCAAATACAAAACTCAAGAGGGACATAAAAAGACAAACAGGAAAGGAAAGGAAACATGTTATTCAATGAGATTAAACTTTTGCTATCTCTCCATGGGAAAATGATACTTCCAAGTTTTGAAAACCATAACTCTACTAGGGAAATTAAAAGGGATGTACATAGACAGATGGTGTGGGTATAAGCTGACTTTGATGTAATGACATTAAAAAAAAAAAACTTCAGGGCTGGAAAAGGGACAAAAGAAAAGGGAAGTCAGAATAGGATAAATAACATCACATGAAGTGGCATTAAACACCTATTACAATAGAGGGGAAAAAGGGAAGGGAGTGAGTATTATTTAGACATTTCTCTAATTGAATTTGACTCAGAGGGAATAACATATTCTTGGTTGTGTGTAAAAATTTATCTTACCCTACTGGAAAGTTTAAGGGAAAAGGGAAGTTAAAAGGGAAAAGGAAAGGCTGATAAGAAGGGATATTGAGAGAAGGGGGGGAGTCAAAAGCAAAACTTTGGTGAGGAGGGACAAGGTCAAAGGAAAGAGAAATGGATAAATGGGGAAAATAGTTTGGGAGAATCACACAGTTAGTAACCATAACTATGAATGTGAATGGAATGAACTCTCCCATAAACTAGAAATGAATAGCACAGTGGATTAAAAGCCAGAATGCTACAATATACCTTTTATAAGAAACACATATGAAGCAGAGAGGTGCACACAGAATAAAGGTAAAAAGTTGGAGCAGACTATATTATGCTTTAGCTGAAGTAAAAATAAAAGACAGGAGGGTCAATCCTGAGCTAAAACAAAGCAAAAGGAAAAATATATTTAATTAAGAGATAAAGATGGAAATGATATCTTTCTAGAGTGTATGATAGACAGTAAAATAATATCAATAGTAAACATATATACATCAAGTAATATGGCATCCAAATTCCTAGAAAAGTTGAATTTAAGAGATAAATCGATGGTAAAATTGTAATAGTGGGGGACTTCAACCTCCCCCTCTCAGAACTAGATAAATCTAAAAACAAAATAAGCAAGAAGGAAGTTAAGAAAGTGAATGGAATTTTAGAAAAGTTACATATGATAGACCTTTGGAAAAATTGAGTGGGCATAGAAAATGATATATCCTTTTCTCAGTGGCACATGACATATCTGAAGGAAAACGACCATATAATAGGGTATATAAACATCACAATCAAATGCAAGAAGGCAGAAATATTAAATGCATTTTTAGAACATAATGCAATAAACAATATGTGTAATAAAGAGGCATGGAAAGATAGATCAAAATTAATTGGAAACTAAATAATCTAATCTTAAAGAATGACTAGGTCAAAAAACAAATCATAGAAACAATCAATAATTTCATGAAAGACAACAACAATAATGAGACAACATACCAAAACTTATAGAAAGCAAATAAATTAGTTCTTAGAGGAAATTTTATATCTCTGTTTACATAAATAAAATAAAGAAAAAGATCAATGAATTGAGTATGCAACTAAAAAAAGAGCAAATTAAAAATTCCTAATTAAAAACCAAATTAGAATTCTGAAAAATCAAAGGTGAGATTATTAAAGTGAAAGAAAACTATTCAACTAATAAAATTAAGAGTGGTTTTTATAAAAAACAATAAAATAGATAAATCTCTGGTTAATTTGAGTATAAAAAAAGAAAATCAAATTACTACTATCAAAAATGACAATGGTGAACTTACCAGCAAAAAAGAGGAAATTAAAACAATAATTGGGAGCTAATTTGTCCAACTGTGTGCCAATGAATCTGACAAAAAATTTTATTGATAGCTTATGTGTTTTTAAATCACAATAATTTCTGGAAAAAAAACAACAAATAAGAATTCTGCCATTTCTCTCTCAAGTTGAAGTCCTCTAGTATAAGAAAGAAAAGCAACTTTTTGACTATCTGCTAATACACACATACAATATAGATATATATGTACATGTGCATATGTATATACACACACTATTCTGTTCTAATTTTTCACTGACCCTCTAATATAAGGAGGGCAGTATATTTTATTATTTCTTCTCCAGGATTATAATTGGCTTTTCACATGCACAGAATTTGGTTTCTGGTAGTCATTTTTCTATTTAAATGTCATCATTGTGTACACTGTTATTTGGATTTAGCTAATTTCAATGCGCATCAGTTCTTATAAATATTAAATCTTACTCTGAATTATATTTAACATGTATTACTACAGATTAATATTTTATTACCTTTATATACAACTTTTCAACCATTCTGCAACTGTTAGGCATCCATTTTAGTTAAATTATGATTGCAACTTTTTTTTTAATCAATCAATCCATACTAGACTTTATTCCAAATACTCATTTCCCTTTCTATGCTTGTTTAGTTTAGGCATTTTTGGTATTCATTAAATTTATTTGTGTCACAATTCCACCTTTAAAGTTGAATAAAATTTAATCAATTCATATGTGTTTGTGTATATACATATGTGTGTGTATAAACAGACATACAGATAAAGAGAGAAAGTGGAGGAAGAAAGAGAGAGGGAGAGAGAGAGAATAACAATCAAGGGAATAAAGTACAGATCAGGATAAGAAGACTGAGATCAACTTAGTGTAAGGAACAAAGACTAAATATGGATTTTTACAAAGAGGAATTAGGCACAGAAAACATTAGCTTTTCTGCATATCAGTTACAAAATCCAGCAGGAACAGATAGAAAGAGAAATTCCATTCAAAGTAACTACAGAATATGTAAAATATTTAGGAACTATTTGAAATATACTAAATACTTTTAAAAATTTATTTTATTTTTAATTTATGGAATAAAACAAGTATTTACATAACAGTATGAAAAAAGATGATTGCATATGAAACTGCTAATCCATTATGAACAACTACTATTCATTTTGAATATATAATAAAATTATTGTGTAAATTTCCTTTGTTACTTATAATAGGCAAAATGACATTTGCTTAAAGGTGTTATTAAATTCATGTTGCTATTACTTGTACAATATTTTCTGAGTTCTGTTCATTTTACTCTTCATTATTTCATTCAAGCCTATCCGTTTGCCTAAAATAATTGATTTTTTCATTTCTTATAGCACAGTAGCATTTCATCATGATCATATATCACAATTTACTCAACCATTCTCTAATAAACATCCTAACAATTTTCACTTCTTTGCCATCATACAAACATAAATATTTTAGAACATATAAGGACATAAAATGTTGATAGCATATATAAGGTTTTCCTGGTTAAGTTCATTTCACATTGCATCAATTTATACAAGTTCTTCCAGATATTTTCCTGAAATTTTCCCTCCTGAAATTTCTTATTACACAATAGTATTCTATTACTTTTACATACCACAACTAGTTCAGCTACTCCCTTATTGATGAGCATCTCCTCATTTTTTTATATTTAGTGCTGCTATCGATCAATTACATCAAAATATGTAATTAGAAAATTTATTAGAGACAAAATCTCATCACATAATTCATTACAAAATTAATATCAATGATGGAATAATACAGGTGAATACCAAAGTGAGATTCTTTATCACAAATTTAAAATTAGAATAGCCCTCAGAGGTCATGGAGTGCAACCATCCCCCCATTTCTTTTTTTAATAGATGAGAGCCCCAAAGAGGTTAAGTTTCTCATCCACACTCGGACAACTATCTAGTGTCAGAAGTAGTATTTGAATGTTGGTCTTGCTGGTTCTACTTTCAATAGGAGTGCTTTGGAAAATATTGTTCAGGACTAAGGAGAAGTAAATGTAAGGATTTCATTTTCTTTCCTCTATCTGGTGGGAAAATAAGGAAAATAGAATGAAGGAAAGGTGAAAAACAAAAGAATATGATTTGAACTTGATGGAAAGAAAGTGAACTTTGGCAGCATTGTGAAGGGATCCCAAACAGGAGAAAGAAGTCAAAGAATGAACTCTACTGAAGCTTCAACTGACCAATTTCTTTAAGAACACATCATTAATCTTACTGCTAGTTCCACTTTCTGCATTAAAAAGTGGTTGGTACTCTGCTCTTTCTTCTTATCTGAGGTAAACAGAAATCAGAGTATTTTAACTCAATTTCCTTTTTATGAAAAATATATTCATTGGTATGCTTTTCCCCAATAAATATTTGTTCTTTTCTCCTTTGCAACCAGTGTTTATCTATTCATTTCATTTAATTGATTTTTCTATGCTGGCCCTGCCTTTTATATGTTTCTCCCATTCTGTAGGCTAAGTATTGATTTACTCCTCCCCTAGCTCTTGCTTCCTTTCAAAGCCCCTCAACTCTTAAGTAATAAGTCTGACTCACATGGCCACTGCTCCAAGTATACTTTGGGAGTTCATGGCCATTTTCCCATCATTTGGAGTCTCACTTTTATAGGTTCTCTTCTCTCTGAGAGTTTTCTAGTATGACCCTGAGGACTGGTAGTTAGGTAAAGTCCTAGCACTGAAGCTCAGAGCATTAACAGAAAGTTAAATTTATTTAATTACTACCCTATGGCAGGTTCTTCAAAGATTCTCTATCTTGTCATTACAGATAAGGGAGAATATGATGGAATCACTGAATTCTTAAGTTGCCTCTCATTTTTCTCTTTGAAGCATTTCCCTGAGTGGGACTGGGTTTATTCCTGTCTCACTTCTTATAATAAATCCATTCCCTTTTGTTTCATATAGTTTTGGAGCAGGTTGAGCACTATAGGACACCTCTCCTTTCTTATGCTTCTTAATATCTACCATGATTACTTGATGTAGGAAATATGATAAACTTCTAAGTACTAAGGAGACAGATCTGGCTGAATCATTACTGAGGGGAATCTCTGAGAGAAAAGATGATAGATATCATGCAGCTATTCAGAGTTTGAAAAAGTTGAATAGAGGTTTAAATAAAGATAAGAAGATAGGAGGGAGGTGACAATTCTTCAAGTATTTAAAGGACTGTCACAAAGAGGAACATCATTAGACTTTTTCTGTGTGAATCTAGATCTTTATCATCATCATCATCATCATCATTTATGGAGAGATTTGAGATTTGTAATATGTATGTGTGTATAATATTAATTATGTTTATATGCATATGAATATATGCATATGTATATGTTCCTGGGCTTATATCTATATCTATATCTATATATGCCTGAGTATGTGTGTGTGTGTGTGTGCAACTTTACAAAAACCTTGTGAAGTAGGTGATAAAGTTAAGTAATTTACCTTGACATAATTTACCAGTTAGGATAAGATTAGAAACCACAGCTTCCTGCCCCAAATCTAATGCACCACATACTGATTTACTAATGAGTGGAAGTTATGGGAGTACTTTCTGTTTGATTAAAAAGTTTATATCAGCAGGAGTTGTGACAAAAATGGATGAATAATAAATGGAAATCCCATCACAAGAGTTATCTAACTAGAAGCTGGGTAAGTACCATTTAAGTATGAGGATATTCATGTGTGACTTGGAGAATTAGATTAGATTATATCTAAAGTCTTTTGCAATTTAGAGATTATTATTATATGGAGAAGGATAGGAAGTAAGATACAGGACAATTCCATCTTCACTCCCAATGAATCATAGAGAAGAAAAGGAGAGAAGTTTCAGGGACAGCAACTGTCTGGAGAAAGCTGGGTTTAGGCTATAAGGAATTTGCTTAAAATAAAAAAAGGGGTTACATAAAGTTCAGTGAGAAGCATTAGCAGAAGGGGTATACATGGGGGTTTCCTGAGATAGATGGTAAACCAGAACTGAATAGAAGTATACAGGAGAGAGAAAGGAAAATATTTGTACCTACATCTTTAAGCAAAATGCTGAAAGAAGTAAGAAGTTGGTGGTAAAGAGAATGAGTGACAGATAAGTCATCATTTGTTACTAGACTTGGCTTTCAACTAGAATTGCCCCTTTTGCCCCCTTTCATATTCTCCTATTGGGTCTGATCTACAATTGGAACATGGGTGTGATATGGCCTTTTGCAATATGGCCCTTATAGTTGATACTGGCAGCATTTCTGGTGATGGAATTATCCAGTTATCTAGAGGTTTGTTTTACTGGAACTTTATTTCTCCTATATTCTGGGATTAAATCTACACTTTTGGTGTGAAGTACTTCACAGAAAGCAACACTAAAACCATGCATAAGAATTATGGTAATGAGTGCATAGCATAGATATGCTTGGGTAAAAATGACCACAGACATGCCATCAGCTGCCTAGACAGCAATATTGAAAGAATTAAAAAGAAAATACATTGTTAAAAGAGAAGCAACATAAAAACTGAAATGTGATAAATGCAATTTGTCTATTCCCTCTGCTGTGATTATGTGAAAGATATCGAGGACATTCAAGGACAGATATGATTGCTTCATGGAAGCAGAGTTTTCTTACCATAGCCAACATTCAAGAAATCTTTCATTAAATAACTTTCCATGTCTTACGAATCATTATTCCTGCCCATGCTTTCTTAGGAAGGAAGAATGACAGTCAATTTAGAGCAATACCAAGCTCATTGATTTTCTAAATCATTGATGAGATTATGTGAGTTTCTGACAATGATGTCTTACAAATTTTCTTGGACTTATCTCTATGTCACAGAAAACTAGGAACAATCAATTCAGCTAAGAAATACTTTTAAAATTCCAAGTAGATTGTATAGAAGCTTGCATCCATAGTTTATTCAAGTTTCCATATTATTTTAGAGAATGAGAAAAAGGCAGATTTCTTTTTGTTGCTTACTTTTTAAAGGATGAGAAACAAAGGATTTTTAATAATCCTAATATATGATAATCCATGAAACATTAGTATTCTAATTTTTCTTCTTTTGAATGTCAAATATTAATTTCATTGCATTGTTGTTGCAGTTTTGCTTACTTCAACCAGAAATAAGTCACAGAAAACAAATGTGCCATACCAAGTAATTCAGGTTACACCTTTACCAGGGTAAAATCATGATTAATATTGTCTTCCCTAACTGAATTTTTCTTTGGAGCAGCAGGTGAGTTCTCTGAATATTTTTAAAGTAGATCTATAAATATATTAAACTTTATAAAAATGATTTTAATTGAAGCCTAAATTGTTTTTTGAAAATTATATCTTCAGAAGAACGAGAACCATTGTTTTAGAAATGCCATACTATAATGGATGAACCTTTAATTTCATTGGTATAGGGAAATCCTAGGTGAGGAAATTTTCCTTACCAGTGTAGGTCAATATCTTGTCTACAGCTTATAATATTAAATATTTGCCTAGGATATTGAGACAATATGTGACTAGCTTAGGTTCACACAGCCAGTATATAACAGAAACAAAATTGGCTCCCTCTCCATCATATCTTTCTTTTTTTTTCAAGAGAACTTTTACTTTTTTTTTTTTAAGGAAAAGCTTCCTTTTATTTTTTTTAACAAAAATTTTCCTTTCTTCAAGAGAACTCCAAGCAATATAAAAACTACTCACTTGCCAAAGTAATGTTATTTGGAAGAATGGATAAAGTAGTAGACTTGGAGTCAGGACAATTTGCCTGAATTGTGATCCACAGACTTCCTAGATGTGTGGCCCTGCTCAAGTCACTCAACTTTTTTTCAATCTATTTCTTTGTGATTATAAAATTTGGACGAATTGATAGTGTCTTTCTAGGTATTTGGTATCTGCAGTAATATGTGAGGGAGCTTTTGTCATTCATTGAAAAGTCTGCTTTTACCAGTAAGTCCAGACAAATAAAAATGGCATTTTTTTTGTAGTTAGTGATAACCATGACCTAGTTTTGTATTGGTCTCATAAATCCTTCCTTTTCTATAAATAAATGTTCATGACTCATATACTTTGTTCACTGTTTCTTGGTTTACATATTGTTGTTTGAAATCATGTTGTTTTTGTTATCGTAATCTCATTTTTTTGATGGAGTTCAGATATAAATAGTCCTGATTCAAGTAATCATTTTGTTATTATGTTCCTTTATATGTAATGTTTGTCAAATTTCCATAGATAGAAAAAATGACTGCTTTTTGTAATTGAATATGTGTGCTGTGATATAAGCTCCTTTTCTGTAAGTTCTCTGAAAACATCTTTGGGAAAACTCCAATAGCAAAGAAATGAGGGAACAGGTTGAAATACTATGTTCCCTCCCACATGAATTTGATTTCTTCCATTACATGTCTTTATTTTTAAAGATTTTCATTTCCTGTACTTTTGAAATTATGAATATGCATTATCTGACATACTTAAAATGTTCTTAAATTTTTATGAACCAATGTTTTGTCTCAATGATTGAATCAAAAGTTCTGTTTGTGATGAAGCACTAATTCTAGTACCATTTATTGGGTGAATTCTCAAAACTAACTTGGGGCATACACTTGTAATATGATTATATATCATCTGTCAGTTTGTAAATGATTGCAAAGTGTTAGTTTTTATAGTTTATAGAAATATATTGTACAGTTTCTTCCATTTTCTTTGCAAAATTTGATTTGATCACTTAGTCTGGGCTCCATGTATAATTTCTGTTGACAATGAACTGGTCCAAAATTGCTTTTATATACCTGTTAATTTCAAGAAACAAATCCATTTGACAGACATTTATTTGGTTGGTATTTAATTGTAGACCTATAGCTACCTACTCAGCTATAGGTGAATACCAACAATTGATCCCTCTATTCCACTTTTGGCTCAGCCATTTTATAGCCTTCATTTGATGTCTAAAAAACTGAAACTTATGAGACCTAATGCACTTTCAATTTTGTTCAACAAATCCAAGGGCACATACCTATCATTAATCTTTACACAGTAGAGTGATTTCTATTTGTCCCAAGAAGTATTTATATAAGTTTTTGTTCTCTGAGAAGGTTATTAATATTCTCCCTCTTTTTTATGAGATTCTTAATTTTTCTATGACTGTCTTAGGATAGTAGATCTTGTTTGGTTAATTGTGTAAGATTTTTTAAAAATGAGTATTATCCAAATGGTCAACTTTATAGTTTCAAAAGCATATATTAAGATCATTTAAAATGCCAATGTAAAGAAGACACTGTTAAATGAACACAGTCAAGGTTAAGGTCTGTCTTTTGCCTTTTTCTGTAAAAGGCAAAACTTAGCACAGTGCTTAGCACATAATAATCAATTAGTAAATGCATTTTGACTTACTAACTGATTAAAGGATACAAAAAGAAAGATTAATTGTAATAAAATGAAGAGCTATCTCATGCATTGATATTTAGAGGTGTGGATTAAGAGAGGCAAGAGAGTTCTTAATGGATGGAATTTTTCATCCCTTTTTTGAAGTAATAATCTGAATAATTTGCTGAAAAAAGAGAAAAGTGAGGTGTAACTATGTTTTGAGCATACAACCATGCTAAAATTATATGCTTCTATATTTTCTTTATTTACTTAATTTGTGGGGAAGGCATTCAGGGAAAGGCAAAATGCCTTCAGGTAAAGCCTCAAATGGGG
>JAJPUD010025595.1:0-17383 GCA_023553655.1 Myrmecobius fasciatus | reverse complement strand
AGTTGGTAACTTTTTGAGCATAGCTCCAAATTGCTCTCCAGAATGGTTGGATCCGTTCACAGTTCCACCAACAATGCATCAGTGTCCCAGTTTTCCCACATCCCCTCCAACACCTGTCATTTTCCTTTCCTGTCATCTTAGCCAATCTGACAGGTGTGTAGTGATACCTCAGAGTTATCTTAATTTACATTTCTCTGATCAATAGTGATTTGGAGCACCTTTTCATATGACTACAAATAGTTTTAATTCCATCATCTGAAAATTGTCTGTTCATATTTGACCACTTATCAATTGGAGAATGGCTTGAATTCTTATTAATATGAAACAATTCTGTACATATCTTAGAGATGAGACCTTTATCAGTACCCTTAAATGTAAAGATGATTTCCCAATTTGATGCTTCCCTCCTAATCTTGTCTGCATTAGTTTTGTTAGTACAGAAACTTTTTAACTTAATATAATCAAAATTATCTATCTGGTGTTCAATTAAGAGTTCCAGATCTTCTTTGGACATAAATTTATTGCATCTCCACAGGTCTGAGAGGTAAACTATCCTATGTTCCTCTAATTTGGTTATAATATCACTCTTTATATCTAGGTCATGAGCCCATTTAGATCTTACCTTGGTGGGCAGTGTTAGGTGTGGGTCCAGCCTTAATCAGAATAGATCACAGTATAGTCTTCTGGTTGCCATGAACAATGATGTCCTGGTTCTGCTCCTTTCACACAGCATCAGTTCATGCAAGTCACACGAGGCCTCTCTGAAATCATCCTGCTGGTCATTTCTTATAGAACAATAATATTCCATGATATTCATATACTAGAATTTATTCAGCCATTCTCCAATTAATGAGCATCCATTGAATTTCCAGTTCCTTGCCATTATAAAAAGGGCTGCCACAAACATTTTTGCACATGGGGGACTTTTTCCTTCCTTTAAGATCTCTTTGGGATATAGGCCCAATAGAAACACTGTTAGATCAAAGGGTATGCACAGTTTGATAACTTTTTGAGCATAGCTCAAAATTGCTCTCCAGAATGGTTGTATCTGTTCACATTTCCACCAACAAAGTATCAGTGTCCCAGTTTTCCCACATCCCCATCAACATTCATCATTATCATTTCCTGTCATTTTAGCCAATCTGACAGGTGTGTAGGGGTACCTCAGAGTTGTCTTAATTTTCATTTCTCTTATCAATAGAGATTTGGAGCACCTTTTCATATGACTAGAAATAGTTTTAATTTCATCATCTGAAAATTGTGTGTTCATATTCTTTGACCATTTATCCACTGGAGAGTGGCTTGAATTCTTAGAAATATGAGAAAATTCTCCATATATTTTAGAAATGAGACCTTTATCAAAACCCTTAAATATAAAGAGGATTTCCTTTCCTCCTAATCTTGTCTGCATTAGGTTTGTTTTTAACTTAAAATAATTAAAATTATTTATCTGGTGTTGAATTAAGAGTTCCAGATCTTCTCTGGACACAAATTCTTTCCTTCTCCACAGGTCTGAGAGGTAAACTATCCTGTGTTCCTCTAATTTGCTTATAGTATCACTATATCTAAATCATGAACTCATTGGTACGTGGTGTTAAGTGTGGGTCAAACCCTAATTTCTTCCATACTAGTTTCCAATTTTCCCAGCAGTTTTTGTCAAATAGTGTGTTCTTATCCCAAAAGCTCGGGTCTTTGTGTTTATCAAACACTAGACTGCTATAGTTATTGCCTAGTTTGTCCTGTGATCCTATTCTATGCCATTGATTGACTACTCTATTTCTCAGCCAGTACCACATGCTTTTGATGACCACTGCTTTATAATATAGTTTTAGATCTGGTACAGCAAGGCCATCTTCATCAGCCTTTTTTTCATTAATTTCCTTGAAGTTCTTGACCTTTTGTTCTTCCAAATGAACTTTGCTACTATTTTTTTCTAGATGTGTAAAATAATTTCTTGGGAATTTGATTGGTATGGCACTAAATAAGTAAATTAGTTTGGACAGTACTGTCATTTTTATTATATTTGCTCGGCCTACCCATGAACACTTGATGATTTTCCAACTGATTAGGTCTGACTTTATTTGTGTAGAAAGTGTTTTTTTTTTATTTATTTCTTATACTTGATGACTGTTCGTGGCAAATAGATTCCCAAATATTTTATACTATCAACAGTTATTTTGAATGGAATTTCTTTTTGTATCTCTTGATGCTGAACTTTGTTGGTAATATATAAAAATGCTGATAATTTATGTGGATTTATTTTGTATCCTGCAACTTTGCTAAAGTTGTGAATTTTTTCTAGCAGTTTTTTAGTTGAGCCCCTAGGGTTGTCTAAGTATACCATCATGTCATCTGCAAAGAGTGATAATTTGGTGTCCTGATTACCTACTCTATTTCTTTTTCTAAAATGGAACTATTTAAATAATTTATTTCCTCTTCTGTTAACCTGGGCAATCTATATTGTTGGAGATATTCCTCCATTTCATTTAGATTATCAAATGTACTGGCATAAAATTGTGCAAAGCAACTCCTACTTATTTCTCTAATTTCCTCTTTATTGGAGGAAAGTTCTCCCTTATCATTTTTGAGACTAGCAATTTGATTTTCCTCTTTCCTTTTTCTAATCAAATTAACAAAAGGCCTCATCATTACTATATTTTTATAATACCAACCCTTAGTTTTATTTATTAGTTCAATAGTTTTCTTATTGTCAATTTT
The DNA here is from genome assembly GCA_023553655.1 of Myrmecobius fasciatus. NCBI lineage: Eukaryota > Metazoa > Chordata > Mammalia > Dasyuromorphia > Myrmecobiidae > Myrmecobius > Myrmecobius fasciatus. Next base: position 14,665 of record JAJPUD010025595.1, on the reverse strand, counting down.
ATTGATCTCCCGTTTTATTTTTAGAATTTCCAATTTGGTATTTAATTGGGGTTTTTTGATTTGTTCTTTTTCTAATTTTGTTAATAGTAAGCCCAATTTATTGATCTTCTCTTTCTCTATTTTATGCAAGTAAGCATCTAGAGATATAAAATTACCACTTATAACTGCTTTGGCTGTATCCCACATATTTTGGTATGTTTCTCATTATTTTCATTGTCCTGGATGAAATTATTGATTGTGTGTATGATTTGCTTTTTTACCCATTCATTCTTAAGGATTAGATTACTTAATTTCCTATTACTTTTTGGTCTATTTTCTCCTGGTCTTATACTGCATGTGATTTTTATTGCATCATGATCTGAAAATGATGCATTTACTATTTTTGCCTTTCTGCATTTGATTTTGAGGTTTTTATGCCCTAACACGTGGTCAATGTTTCTATAAGTTCCATGAACCACAAAGAAAAATTAAACTCCCTACTGTCTCCATTTAATTTTCTCCAAAGGTCTATCATAAATAACTTTTCTAACATTTTGTTTACCTCCCTAGCTTCTTTCTTATTTATATTGTGGTTTGATTTATCTAATTCTGAGAGAGCAATGTTGAGATCCCCCACTAGTATAATTTTGCTGTATTTCTTCTTGCATCTGTCATTTCTCCTCTAGGAATTTAGATGCCATACCACTTGGTGCATGTATGTTTAGTATTGATATTGCTACTTTATCTATGGTACCCTTTAGTAAAATATAGGTTCCTTCCTTATCTCTTTTAATTAGATCTAGATTGCTTTTACTTGATCTGAGATCAGGATTGCTACCCCTGCTTTTTTTCTTTTTTTTTTTTTTGTTGTTCATCTGAAGCATAGTAGATTCTGCTCCAGCCTTTTACCTTCACCCTGTATGTGTCATCATGCTTTAGATGTATTTCTTTTAAACAACATATTGTTGGATTCTGTTTTTTAGTCCAGTCAGCTATCCACTTCTGCTTTATGGGAGAGTTCATCCCATATACATTCACAGTTAGAATAACTAATTCTGCATTTCCTGCTATCTTATTTACCCAAGTTATGTTTTTCTCTTTCATTTCCCCGTTCTCCCTTCCCCCCTAGTATTTTGCTTTTGATGATCTCCTCCCCTAAACAGTCCTCCTCCACTTTAGAGCCTTTCCTCCTTTTTTATATATTTCCTCTAATTCTTCTATTTCAGCATTTATTAGTCTATCTCTTTCTTTTCCTCCTTTCCCTTTCACTTCCCTATATGGAAGGACAAGTTTCTCTTGTCTGATATACTCTTTTACAGCCCAATCTGATAAGAGTAAGATTTACACAATGGTCATCGCCCTTCCTTCTTTCCCTTGGTTTTCTTTGCCTCTTCATGAGATTTTACCTTATTTTTACCTCCTTTTTTTAACCTTATTTAACCACCTTTTCCCTCTTTTTCCCAGTATGATAGCCCTTCCACCTCTACTTTCTTTTTACAATACTATCAAAGTAATTTCAAATTATTCCCCCATTCTTTAAGTATACCCATAGTAGAAATATAGTTCTCAGGAGTTCTTTCCTTTTTAGCTTTTTATGCTTCTCTTGAGTTCTGTGTTTGGAGGTCAAATTTTTTGTTCAGATCTGGTCTTTTCTTTAAAAATAGGTGAAATTCACCTAGATCATTAAATGTCCATCTTGTTCCCTGGGAAAAAAATGCTCATTCTAGCTGGATTGGTTATTCTTGGCTGTAATCCCAAGTTCCTTTGCCTTTCGGAATATCTGGTTCCAGGCCATTCGATCCTTCAGTGTGGAAGCTGATAGATCTTGTGTGATTCTAATTACAGTTCCTCGGTATTTGAATTATTTATTTCTAGCTGCTAGCAATATCTTTTCCTTGTTGTGATAGTCCTGAAATTTAGCCACGATATTCCTTGGAGATTTTATTTGTGGGGTCTGATTGAGGAGGTGATCGGTGAATTGTTTTGATGGTGATTTTGCCTTCTGATTCTAAAACATCAGGACAGTTTTCTTTCAATATTTCCTGAGAGATAGTGTTTAGATTCTTTTTTTCAATCATGGCTTTCAGGAAGTCCAATAATCCTTAGATTGTCTCTCCTAGATCTATTTTCCAGGTCAGTTGTTTTTCCTAGGGGATGTTTACTATTTTCTTCTATTTTTTCTTTTTTTTGTTATGAATCTTGAAGTATTTTTGGGTCATTCACTTCCATTTGTTTCATTATCATTTTTAATGTATTATTTCCTTCAGTTACCTTTTTAAGCTCCTTTTGTAAATGGCCAATTGAATTTTTTTTGTTCATTGCAGATTTTTTCCATTTCACTACTTTTGTTTTTTAGTGAATTGTTGTCTTTTCCATATTTCTTTTGTAGAGCATTATATGCTTTTTCCATTCCTTCTTGCAGTGATCTCATTTCATTTCCCCATTTTTCATCTAACTCTCTTTTGAGAGTCTTTATGCAATCTTCCAGGAAAGCCTTGTGAAATGGGAACCAGCTCATGTTCCCCTTTTTGGCTTTCTCTGTAGTTGCTATACTTTTATGAATCTCAGCATCTGGGGTCTGTTCTCTTTGCTCTCCATAAAAGCTGTCTATCATGAGAGTTCTTTTCTGTTTTTTATTAATTTTTCTTTTTTTTTTTAAGCTTGAGGTCTGTTTAAAGCAGGGGAGGGGCAGCCCGCTTCAATTTGCCCTGTGGAAATTCAGCTGATTGACTTCTGGTGCTGGGCTCTCTAGGCTATGACCTGCATTTGCAGTGGGTTACAATCTACTTTTTACAAAAGGCAGATTGGTGCAAGCACCTGCCCACAATCAGGGCAGTCACAAGAGCCTCAGATAGACTCCCCAGGTGTTTAGAATCTGCCACTTTGAGTCCTGCCTGGTTTCCTGTCCTGTCTCCCCAAGCTGAGCTGGAGCTAGGCTAACTACCTGACCCCTTGCCTGAATGAAATAGACCTGCTTCGGAGCTCTTCCAAGATAATGTTTGCTGGAAATGTGTTGTACTCCAAATATTTGGAGGCAGTTTGATTCCAGAACCAGTAGTGTCTTTACTCTGCCATCTTGGCTCTGCCACCAGAACCAAACTTTGCAAATAATTTTTTAAGTGTATGAATTTGAATACTGAGGTATTTCTGAGTAATTAGTATTTGGTAATTAAAGAAATTAGTAATTAAATAAAACAGAACAACACAGTGAAAAGGTTTTCGCATCTATGAAAATAAATAATTTTTAAAACTCTATTTGAAAAGGGAGAGATATTACTGGTCCTTTATACCAAAGAGATAATAAAGGGTAAAGGTCCCACATGTGAAAAATTGTTTGTAGAAACCTTAGTTTCTACATCCACTTAGGGGATGCCCATCAGTTGGGGAGTGGCTGAATAAGTTATGGGGTATGAATGTTATAGATGTTTTATAAGAAATGATCCCCAGAATAATTTCCAAAAGGCTTGGAGAAATTAAAGGAATTAGAATAGGCAAATGAATAAACAAACTATCACTCATTGTAGATGAGATGATGATATGCTTGAGAATATCTTAGAAAAAACAATTCATAATGTTAGAAAAGTGGTAAGATATAAAATTAACATGCATGAATCATCAGTATAATACTGACAAACCCCATCAGCAAAAGATGGAGAAATTCCTTTTAAAATTACTATAGACAAACTACTTGGGGATCTACCCGCCAAGACAAAACCATGAGTTATATGAACTCTTCATGAACTGATGTTAAATGGAGTAGAATCAAAAGAATATTGTACATAGCAACAAAAAGATCATGCAATGATCCGTTGTGATGAACATGGCTCTTTTCAACAATGATGTGATTCAGGTTAATTCCAATAGACATGTGATGGAGATAGTCATCTGGATCCAGAAAGAGGACTATATGGATTACAACATTGTGTTTTCACTTTTTTTGTTGTTGCTTGCTTTTTGCTTTCTTTCTCATTTTTCCCCCTTTTGATCTGACTTTTCTTGTACAGCATCATAACTGTGGAAATATATGTAGAAGAATTGCACATATTTAACATATTCATTATTTGCTGTCTAGGATGGGGTAGGGGCTAGGGAGAAAATATTTGGAACACAAGGTTTTTCAAGGGTAAAAGCTGAAAACTATCTTTATATATATTTTAAAAATAAAAAGCTATTTTAAAAAGAACATATAAAATGAATCCCTTTATTTATTTATCTTTTTTATTCAAGCTTTTTATTTGCAAAACATTTGCATGGGTGATTTTTCAACACTGACCCTTGCAAAACTGTCTGTTCCAAATTTTTCCCTCCTTCCTCTATTCCCTCCCTTAGATGGCAGGTAGTTCAATACATGTGAAATATGTTAAAATATATAACAAGTCCAATTGTATGTACATGTATTTATAGTTATCTTGCTTCACAAGAAAAATCAGATCAAATAGGAAAAATAAAATCTGAGAAGGAAAACAAAATGCAAGCAAACATCATCAGAAAGCATGAAAATGCTATGTTGTAGTCCACACTAGATCCCACAGGTCTACCTTTAGGTGTAGATGGCTTTCTTCATCACTGAATAATTGGAACTGGTTTGAATCATCTGATTAATAAAGAGAACCATGTCTATCAGAATTGATCATTGTATAGTCTTGTTGCCATGTATAATAATCTGCGGGTTCTGCCCATTTCACTTAACATCAGTTCATGTATTCAGGCCTCTCTGAAATCATCCTGCTGGTTTTCTCTCTCTATTTTTTTTATTAAACCTTTTATTTGCAAGACCTGCATGAGTAATTTTGCAACAAATTGACCCTTGCAAAGCTTTGTGTTACAAATTTTTCCCTCCTCCTCCATCATCCTCTCCCCTAGATGGTGGGAAGTCTAATACATGTTAATCTTTTTGAAGAAAATGACAAATTGGATATATGTATACATATTTATACAGTTATCTTGCTGTTCAAAAAAAATCACATGTATAAGAAAAAAAAAACTTAAGAAGGAAAACAAAATGCAAGCAAACATCAATAGAGAGCATGAAAATGCTATGTTGTGGTATATTGTGATCTACACTCAGATCCCACAGGCCTCTCCCTGGGTGTATATGGCTTTCTTTATCACTGAACAATTGGAACTGGTTTGAAACATCTCATTGTTGAAGAGAACCATGTCCATCAGAATTGATCATCATATAGTCTTGTTGTTGCCGTGTATGATGATTTTCTGGTTTTGCTCATTTCACTCAGCATCAGTTCTTGCAAGTCTCTCCCAGCCTCTCTGAAATCATTCTGCTGGTCGTTTCTTACAGAACAATAATATTCCATGACATTCATATGCCATAGTTTATTCAGGCCTTCTCCAATTGATGAGCATCCATTCAGTTTCCACTTCCTTGCCACTACAAAAAGGGCTGCCACAAACATATTTCCACATGTGGGTCCCTTTCCTTCTTTTTTTTTAATATTTATTTTATTTATTTTTTTAATATGAAGCTTTTTATTTACAAAACATATGAGTGACCTTTCAACATTGACCTTTGCAAAAACTTATTTTTTCCCAAGCTTTTCCACTCCTTCCCTCCATCCCCCACCCGTAGATGACAGGTAATCTAATACATGCTAAATAGGATAAATTATATGACAAATACAGTATATGTATACATATCTATACAGTTATCTTACTGCACAAGAAACATCAGATCTAGAAAGAGAAGAAGAAAAAAACAACCTAAGAAGGAAAACAAAATGTATGGAAATATTCACAGAAAGAGTTAAAATGCTGTGTTGTGGTTCACTCTCAGTTCCCACAGGCCTCTCTCTGGATGTATATGACTATCTTCATCGCAGAACAACTGGTTTGAATCACATCATTGTTGAAGAGAACCATGTCCATCAAAATTGATCATCGTATAGTCTTGTTGCCGTGTATAATGTTCTCCTGGTTCTGCTGATTTCACTCAGCATCAGTTCATGCAAGTCTCTCCAGTCCTCTCTGAAATTGTCCTGCTGGTCGTTTCCTACAGAGCAATAATATTCCATAACATTCATATACCAAAATTTATTCAGCCATTCTCCAATTGATGGGCATCTTTTCAACTTCCAGTTTCTTGCCACTACAAAAAGGGCTGCCACAAACATTTTTGCACATGTGGGTCCCTTTCCCTCCTTTAAAATCTCTTTGGGATATAGGCCCAGTAGAAACACTGTTGGGTCAAAGGGTATGCCCAGTTTGATAACTTTTTGAGCATAGCTCCAAATTGCTCTCCAGAATGGTTGGATCCGTTCACAGTTCCACCAACAATGTATCAGTGTCCCAGTTTTCCCACATCCCCTCCAACAGTTATCATTATCATTTCCTGTCATTTTAGCCAATCTGACAGGTGTGTAGTGGTATCTCAGAGCTGTCTTAATTTGCATTTCTCTGATCAATAGTGAGTTGGAGCACCTTTTCATGTGACCGGAAATAGTTTCAATTTCTTCGTCTGAAAATTGTCTGTTCATATCTTTTGACCATTTATCCATTGGAGAATGGCTTGAATTCTTATATATTTGAGTCAATTCTCGATGTATTTTAGAAATGAGGCCTTTATCAGAACCTTTGGATGTAAAAATATTTTCCCAGTTTACTGCTACCCTTCTAAACTTCTCTGCATTCATTTTGTTTGTACAAAAACTTTTTAACTTGATATAGTCAAACTTATCTATTGTGTGATTAATGATGAGCTCTAGTTCTTCTTTGGTCACAAATTCCTTCCCCCTCCACAGGTCTGAGAGGTAAACCATCCTACATTGTTCTAGTTTGTTTATAATATCATTCTTTATGCCTAGATCATGAATCCATTTTGACCTTATCTTGGTATATGGTGTTAGGTGTGGGTCAATGTCTAATTTCTTCCATACTAGTTTCCAATTATCCCAGCAGTTTTTGTCAAATAGTGAGTTTTTATCCCCAAAACTGGGGTCTTTGGGTTTATCAAACATTAGATTACAATTGTCATTGAGTATTTTGTCCTGTGAACCTAACCTATTCCACTGATCCACTACTCTATTTCTTATCCAGTACCAAATGGTTTTGGTGACCACTGCTTTATAATATAGTTTTAGATCTGGTGCAGCTAGGCCACCCTCATTTGCATTTTTTTTCATTAATTCCCTTGCAATTCTTGATGTTTTGTTTTTCCAGATGAATTTTGTTGTTATTTTTTCTAGTTCAGTTAAATAATCTCTTGGGAGTTTGATTGGTATAGAACTAAATAGATAGATTAGTTTAGGTAGTATTGCCATCTTTATTATATTCGCTCGACCTATCCAAGAGCACTTGATGTTTTTTCCAATTGTTTAGATTTGACTTTATTTGTGTGGAGAGTGTTTTGTAGTTTTGCTCATATAGATCATGACTTTCCCTTGGCAGATATATTCTCAAATATTTTATACTATCGATAGTGATTTTGAATGGAATTTCTCTTTGTATCTCTTGCTGTTGCATTTTGTTGGTGATGTATAAAAATGCTGATGATTTATGTGGATTTATTTTGTATCCTGCAACTTTGCTAAAGTTGTGGATTAATTCTAATAGTTTTTTAGTTGATTCTCTAGGGTTCTCTAAGTAGACCATCATATCATCTGCAAAGAGTGATAATTTGGATTCCTCATGACCTACTCTAATTCCTTTAATCTCTTTTTCTTGTCTTATTGCCAAGGCTAGCATTTCTAATACAATATTGAACATTAATGGTGATAGTGGGCAACCTTGTTTCACCCCTGATCTTATTGGGAATGGTTCCAGTTTATCACCCTTACATATGATGCTAGCTGATGGTTTTAAATAAATTCTACCGACTATTTTAAGGAAAAGTCCATTAATTCCTATACTCTCTAATGTTTTTAATAGGAATGGATGTTGGATTTTATCAAATGCTTTTTCTGCATCTATTGAGATTATCATATGTTTTTTGTTAATGTGATTATTAATATAGTCAATTATGTTAATAGTTTTCCTAATATTGAACCATCCCTGCATTCCTGGTATAAATCCTACTTGGTCATGGTGTATTATTCTGGGAATGATTTTCTCTAATCTCTTTGCTAATATTTTATTTAAGATTTTTGCATCAATATTCATTAAGGAGATTGGTCTATAATTTTCTTTCTCTGTTTTTGTTTTACCTGGTTTAGGTATCAGTACCATGTCTGTATCATAAAAGGAGTTTGGTAGGAGTCCTTCATTCCCTATTTTTTTGAATAGTTTACATAATATTGGAGTTAACTGTTCTTTATATATTTGGTAGAATTCACATGTAAATCCATCTGGTCCTGGGGATTTTTTCTTAGGGAGTTGATTAATGACTTGTTCTATTTCTTTTTCTGAAATGGGACTGTTTAAGTAATTTATTTCCTCTTCTGTTAATCTGGGCAATCTATATTTTTGTAGATATTCCTCCATTTCACTTAGGTTATCACATTTATTGGCATAAAGTTGGGCAAAGTACCTCCTGATTATTGCTCTAATTTCCTCTTCATTGGTGGAAAGTTCTCCCTTTTCATTTTTGAGACTAACAATTTGATTTTCCTCGTTCCTTTTTCTAATTAAATTAACTAGAGATTTATCTATTTTGTTGGTTTTTTCATAAAACCAACTTTTAGTTTTATTTATTAATTCAATAGTTTTTTCTTTTACTTTCAATTTTACTAATCTCTCCTTTTATTTTTAGGATTTCAAGTTTGGTATTTGATTGGGGGTTTTTAATTTGTTCTTTCTCTAGCTTTTTTAGTTGCAAGCCCAATTCATTGATTTTCTCTTTCTCTACTTTATGCAAATAAGCATCTAGAGATATAAAATTTCCCCTTATTACCGCTTTGGTTGTATCCCACAAATTTTGGTATGTTGTCTCATTATTGTCATTCTCTTGGATGAAATTAGTAATTGTGTCTGTAATTTGCTGTTTCACCCATTCATTCTTTAGGATAAAATGATTTAGTTTCCAATTGGTTTTTGGTCTATTTTCTCCTGGCCTTATGTTGCATGTGATTTTTCTTCCGTCATGGTCTGAAAAAATGCATTTATTATTTCTGCCTTCCTTCATTTCATTTTGAGGTTTTTGTGTCCTAACACATGGTCATTTTTTGTATAAGTTCCATGGACTGCTGAGAAAAAAGTAAACTCCTTTCTGTCTCCATTTAATTTCCTCCAAAGATCTATCATATCTAACTTTTCCAACATTTTGTTTACCTCCTTAACTTCTTTCTTATTTATTTTGTGGTTTGATTTATCAAGTTCTGAGAGAGGGAGGTTGAGATCCCCCAGTATTATAGTTTTGCTGTCTATTTCTTCTTGTATCTCTCTGAGCTTTTCCTCTAGGAATCCCATGCTATACCACTTGGTGCATATATGTTTAGTATTGATATTGCTTCATTATCTATGGTACCCTTTAGGAAGATATAATTTCCTTCTTTGTCTCTTTTAATTAAGTCTATCTTTGCTTTTACTTGGTCTGAGATCAGGATTGCTACCCCTGCTTTTTTTTGTTCACCTGAAGCATAATAGATTCTGCTCCAGCCTTTTACCTTCACCCTGTATGTATCTCTATGTTTTAGATGTGTTTCTTGTATACAACATATTGTTGGATTCTGGTTTTTAATCCAATCTGCTATCTGCTTCTGTTTTAAGGGAGAGTTCATTCCATTCACATTCACAGTTAAAATAACTAATTCTGTATTTCCTGCCATCTTATTTACCCTAGCTTATGCTTTTCTCTTTCTTATCCCCTTTCTCTCCTCCCTACTATTTTGCTTTTGAAAACCACTTCCCTCAAACAATCCTTCCCCTTTAGAGCCCCACCCTCCCTTTTCCCCCCCTTTCCCTCCTGTTTCTTTATAAGTATGTCTATTATTCCCTCTGAGCCAAATCTGATGAGATGGAGATTAACCCAATTCTCATTCCCCTCCCTTTTCTCCCCTCAATCATTATAGGTTTTCTTTGCCTCTACATGTGATGTAATTTCCCTTATTTTACCTTCTTTTCCTATTCTTCCAGTGTTATCCCTTTTCTACCTCTAATTTCTTTTTCAGTTTATCATATCATAAAATCATAAAATCACAATAAACATATCATAATAATCATAAAATCACAGTACTCATATCATAATAATCATAAAATCACAGTAATCATATCATAATCACAATGTAGTAATAGATTCATAAAATCAACCCTCATTCTATAAGAATCTATAACATAAATATAGTTCTCAAGAGTTTTTTTTTTTGTTACCTTTTTATGTTTCTCTTGTGTTCTGTGTTTGTAGATCAAATTTTTTGTTCAGTTCTGGTCTTTTCAGTAGAAATAGGTGAAATTCTCCTATATCATTGAATGACTATCTTCTTCCCTGGAAGATAATGCTCATTCTAGCTGGGTAACTTATTCTTGGCTGTAATCCAAGTTCCTTTGCCCTTCGGAATATCTGATTCCAGGCCCTTTGATCCTTCAAAGTAGAAGCTGCTAGGTCCTGTGTGATCCTAATTGTAGCTCCTCGATATTTAAATTGTTTCTTTCTGGCTTCTTGTAATATCTTTTACTTGGTATGATACTTCTGGAATTTAGCCACAATATTTCTGGGGGACTTACATTTTGGGTTTCTTTCAGGAGGTGATCAGTGGATTGTTTCAAGGAGTATTTTGCCTTCTGGGTCTAAAATATCAGGGCAGTTTTCTTTTATGATTTCCTGGAAGATAGTGTCTAGGTTCTTTTTTTCATCATGGCTTTCAGGAATCTAATCCTTAGATTGTCTCTCCTAGATCTATTTTCCAGGTCAGTTGTTTTTCCTAGGAGACATTTCATGTTTTTCTCTATCTTTTCATTTTTTTGTTTTTGTTTGACTTATTCTTGAAGTCTTCATGAGTCATTAATTTCCAATTGTTCGATTCTAATTTTTAATGTCTTATTTTCTTCAGTTACTGTTTTTAGTTCCTTTTGCAATTGACCAATTACATTTTTTTGTTCATTGCATTCTTTTTCCATTTTTTCTATTTTATTTTTCAGTGATCTCATTTCATTTCCCCATGTTTCTTCTAATTCTCTTTTAAGATCCTTTATGTAATCTTCAAAGAAAGCTTTGTGACATGGAGTCCAGTTCATGTCTCTCTTTGGGGCTTTTTCTGGAGTTGCTTTACCTTTAGGGGCCTCAGGCTTTGAAGTCTGTTCTTCCCTCTCTCCATAAAAGTTGTCTATGGTGAGAGCTCTTTTTGGTTTTTTATTCATTTTTTTTTAAAGGTGGGAGGTCTGTTTAGGGCAAAGGTCGGACAGCTGCTTTAATTTGCCCTGGGGTAGTTCTGCTGATTGAGTTATTTCAGGAACTGGGCAGTTCTGCTGATTGAATTATGTCAGGTGCTGGGCAGTTCTGCTTTAGTTCACCCTGGGGAGGTTCTGCTGATTGAATTATTTCATGTACTGGGCAGCTCCGCTGATTGAATTATTTCTGGTGCTGATTAGTCCTGTTGTTTGATTGATTGCTTTAAGGTGCTGTGTAATGACAGCTAGGTCCGATGCTCACCAGGGGTTCAGTCGTTCACGATCTATCCCCCTCAAAAGGCAGACCCTCCAAACCATCTGCCCACAATCAGGACAGATTGGTCCAAGATGCCTGCAGAAGACTCCCAGGTGTGTGAAAAGCACAACCCTCCCACTCCTGTTCTGACTCCTGTTCCAGCTCCCTGCTCCAGCTCCCTGCCCCGGTCTCCCTGTGCTGCAGTCTGGGTTCAGTAGGCCACCCCCTGCCCCATTAAAACAGACCTGTTTTGAGGTTCTTCCAGAGTATCTTCTTCTGGAATCGTGTTGTTCTCCGGATATTGTGGATTTTTTTTCTTCAAAATCAGTCTAGAGGCTTCATATGTTGTTGGTTTGAGGGGAGGTTAGAGGAGGTTACAGAGACTCCTGTCTGATCTCTGCCACCATGGCTCCACCCCCAGAAGGAAGTCCGGTCCCTTTCCTTCTTTTAAGATCTTTTTGGGATACAGGCCCAGTAGAAACACTGTTTGATCAAAGGGTATGCACAATTTGATAACTTTTTGAGGGTAGTTCCAAATTGCTCACCAGAATGGTTAGATCTGTTCACAGTTCTACCAACAGTGTATCAGTGTCCCACTTTTCCCACATCCCCTCCAACCTTTGTCATTTTCTTTTCCTGTCATCTTAGCCAATTTGACAAGTGTATAATGACACAGTTGTGTTAATTTGCATTTCTCTTATCAATAGTGATTTGGAGTACCTTTTCATATATCTAGAAATACTTTCGATTTCTTCACCTGAAAATTGTCTGCTTATATCTTTTGACCATTTATCAAATGGAGAATGGCTTGAATTCTTATAAATTTGAGTCAATTTTCTATATATTTTAGAAATGAGGCTTTTATCAGAATTTTTGAATGTGAAAATATTTTCCCATTTTATTGTGATGGAAGTCTTTTATTATTGTGATTTTGCTCAGTATCACTGCTTATTTTCTTTTTCTTAATCTGGGTTAAATTAGAATTTTTTGACTCAGAAAAGGGAAGAGGTAAATAAAAAGGGATAGGGTAAACTAGTGATATTCCTGAGAAGCAATTGGCAGACAGAGGGAAAGCTATTAAAATGCTTTTATGTACATTTATGAAATTGGTTAAGCAGCAAAGTGATTTATGAGTAGTAAAAAAAAAGCCAGAAAAGAAGGCAGCAAAGTGGTATAAAATGATCTTAGTAGAGACAGAGGGTGAAAGAGAAAAATGTGCTAGTCATCATGCTGGCTGAGTGACCTCATGGTGGAAGTAAAAGGTGTGTCCTGTGGATTTTGGGAGAGGAGGCTAGAGAAGAACCTGAGAGTTTGCAAATGAGTTTACATATTGCTGATGCTTGCAAATCCGATGTTCTTCATTTCGGGTGTGTCTATATATTAAATACTTTGAAAACTAGTGAATAATTAAATAGTTGCCATTTTGCTTAGGCTCAAATAAGCAAGACTTCTTAGATTACTACTAAATGCTTTTAAAAGTAACTCATCCTTGAAAAGGACTAATATTGATTGGCTGTAAAAAAAAATTCTTGTTAGTTTTAGAAAGCATTTTTATTTGACGCCCATGGTTACCTACACTCATTTCTATTATCATTACTATATTTAAATGACATACATAATAACATTAACAGCAGGATGCTCTCAGAAAAAAAACCAGCAAAGTCCTTCAATATCTGAAAGGACCTTTGAAATGTATGCTGTACAAATTAATAGCAATGCTGGGTGATGATCACGTAAAAATGCCTTTGCTATTTTCAGCAATACAATGATCTAGGAATACTTTGAAGGAATTATGATGAAATTTGTTATTCATACCCTCAAAAAGAAATGTTTGTGTCTAGACACTAATTGAATGTTTCTAGATACAAAAACAATTCTGTTTTTTTTTTTTTGAAGGGAAAAGAATATCTGTGTTTTCTGTTGCAACATGACTTTTCTAGAATTGTTTTTCATAAATTTATGTGTCCCTTCTAATGTGGGGGTGGGGAAGAAGCAAGGGAATAAAATGTAAACAAATGTTAACAAACAAAGGATTTTACATGTAACCAAGGAAAATTAAAATATTAAATAACATTTGAAAATAAAAATAAATGATTATATCAAAAAGATATTAGCTGCATCAATATATAGCCTGAATGCAGAACAAATTTATCAGAAGTTGAGTAAGAATGGTCAGCCAACCATGAAAACGTTTGGTTTCAGTCATTTCAGACTGTTCTCACCCATCCATACCTTCTTTGGCTTTGTAAAAGTTGTCAGTTTCACTGACATATGGACCTATCTACTATAAGTTACATGATGATGATTTTATTTTTTGGCTTTTAGGATAAGTAAAAATATTAAGAAAAACTCAGAATATAGCCTGACACTTTGAAATTTCAAAAGTAATAAATGACCAATACTGGAAATGACATGAAAAATAAGGTTACATTAAGGCAGGATTTCATTGTTTCTAAAAATACTTGTAGATTTTCACTAATTAAAAAACAATACAAAAAAATTATGGGGAACAGATCCAAGATGCCTGGGGGCAGACACAACTTTCTCTGACCTCCTATGACCTTCTCTCAAACCAACAATAGGTTAATCCTCTAAAGTGGTTATGGAGTCAAAGAACCCACAAATCTTGGAGTACAACACATTTCCAGAGGAAGATACCATAGAGAACTTCAGAGCAGGTCTCTTTCAAACAGGCTACCAAGCACAGACCAGAGTACATGGAGACTTGGGCAAGGAGGTGGGGTGGGAGTCAGAGTGTTGCAGCTTTCACACGCCTGGGAATCAACCCTGAGCCTTTTAGATTACTCAGTCCTGTTTGCAAGCATGGGGTTTGACAAATTTGCTACAAAAGGTAAATTGTAAATCACGGAGCCCCAGGAAGAATGCAGGATCTAACCAAGATTACCCAATCAGCAGAACCACCCCAGGACAAACTGAAGCAGCTGTCTCTCCTTTTTCTTAAGAGCAATCCTCAAACCTTAAAAAGAATGATGAACAAAAAATCAAAAAGAACTCTCACCATAGACAGCTTTTATGGAGAGACCTCAAATCTTGAGGTTCCTAAAGGAAAATCAACTCCAGATGAAGCCCCAAATGGACATATGAGATGTTCCCCATTTCACAAGGATTTCTTGGAAGCTTGCATAAAGGATTTTA
>JAJPUD010025593.1:0-17388 GCA_023553655.1 Myrmecobius fasciatus | reverse complement strand
ATATAGATATAGTTATTTTAACTGTGAATGTGAATGGGATGAACTCTCCCATAAAATGGAAGTGGATAGCAGACTGGATTAAAAGCCAGAATCCTACAATATGTTGTTTACAAGAAACACATCTAAAAATTAGAGATACATACAGAGTGAAGGTAAAGGGCTGGAGCAGAATCTTTTATGCTTCAGGTGAACAAAAAAAAGCAGGGGTAGCAATCCTTACCTCAGATCAAGTAAAAGCCAAGATAGATCTAATCAAAAGAGATAAGGAAGGAAACTATATTTTATTAAAGGGAACCATAGACAATGAAGCAATATCAATACTAAACATATATATACCAAGTGGTATAGCATCCAAATTCCTAGAGGAGAAACTAAAGAGATGCAAGGAGAAATAGACAGTACAACTATACTAGTGGGGGATCTCAACCTTGCTCTCTCAGAGTTAGATAAGTCAAACCACAAAACTAGAAAGAAGTTAGGGAGGTAAACAAAATATTAGAAAAGTTAGGTATGATAGATCTCTGGAGGAAATTGAATGGAGACAGTAGGGAGTTTACTTTTTTCTCAGCGGTCCATGGAACTTATACGAAAATTGATCATGTGTTAGGACATAAAAACCTCAAAATCAAATGCAGAAAAGCAGGAATAGTAAATGTATCCTTTTCAGATCATGATGCAATAAAACTCACATGTAATATGAGGCCAGGAGAAAATAGACCAAAAGTTAATTGGAAATTAATTAATCTAATCCTGAAGAATGAATGGGTGAAAGAGGAAATTATAGACACAATCGATAATTTCATCCAGGAGAATGACAATAAGGAGACAACATACCAAAATTTTTGGGATACAGCCAAAGTGGTTATGAGGGGCAACTTTATATCTCTAGATGCTTACTTGCATAAAATAGAGAAAGAGAAGATCAATGAATTGGGCTTACAATTAAAAAAAAACTAGAAAAAGAGCAAATTAAAAACCCTCAATTAAATGCCAAATTGGAAATTCTGAAAATAAAAGGTGAGATTAATAAAATTGAAATTAAGAAAACTATTGAATTAATAAATAAAACTAAGAGTTGGTTTTATGAAAAAACCAACAAAATAGATAAGCCTTTAGTTAATTTGATCAGAAAAAGGAAAGAGGAAAATCAAATTGTTAGTCTCAGAAATGATAAGGGAGAACTTTTCTCCAATGAAGAGGAAATTAGAGTAATAATTAGGAGTTTCTTTTCCCAACTTTATGCCAATAAATTTGATAATCTAAATGAAATGGAGGAATATCTACAACAATATAGATTGCCCAGGTTAACAGAAGAGGAAATAAATTATTTAATAGCCCCATTTTAGAAAAAGAAATAGAACAAGCTATTAATCAACTCCCTAAGAAAAAATCTCCAGGGCCAGATGGTTTTACATCTGAATTCTACCAAACATTAAAAGAACAATTAATTCCAATACTATACAAACTATTTGAAAAAAAATAGGGACAGAAGGTATACTACCAAATTCCTTCTATGACACAGATATGGTGCTGATAGCTAAACCAGGTAGGGTGAAAACAGAGAAAGAAAACTATAGACCCATTTCCCTAATGAATATTGATGCAAAAATTTTAAATAAGATTTTAGCAATGAGATTACAGAAAGTTATCCCCAGGATAATACACTATAACCAAGTAGGATTTATACCAGGAATGCAGGGCTGGTTCAATATCAGGAAAACTATCAGCATAATCAATTATATTAATAACCAAACTAACAAAAACCATATGATTATCTCAATAGATGCAGAAAAAGCATTCGATAAAATGCAACACCCATTCCTATTAAAAACACAAGAGAGTATAGGAATAAATGGTCTTTTCCTTAAAATGATTAGTAGCATCTACTTAAAACCATCATCAAGCATCATATGTAATGGAGCCAAACTAGAACCATTCCCAATAACATCAGGAGTGAAACAAGGCTGCCCAATGTCACCATTACTATTTAATATTGTATTAGAAATGTTAGCTTTGGCAATAAGAGAAGAAAAAGAGTTAAAAGGAATTAGAGTAGGCAATGAAGAAACCAAATTATCACTCTTTGCAGATGACATGATGGTATACTTACAGAACCCTAGAGACTCAACTAAAAAACTTTTCACAACTTTAGCAAAGTTACAGGATTTAAAATAAATCCACATAAATCTTCAGCATTTTTATATATTACCAACAAAATTCAGCAGCAAGTGATACAAAAAGAAATTCAATTCCAAATAACGGATGATAGCATAAAATATCTGGGAATCTTTCTGCCAAGAAAATGTCAGAAACTATACGAACTAAACTACAAAACACTTTCCACACAAATAAAATCAGACCTAATCAATTGGAAAAACATTAAGTGCTCATGGGTAGGCCGAGCGAATATAATAAAAATGACAATACTACCCAAACTAATTTACTTATTTAGTGCCATACCAATCAAACTCCCAAGAAATTATTTTACAGATCTAGAAAAAATAGTAGCAAAGTTCATTTGGAAGAACAAAAGGTCAAGAATTTCAAGGTAATTAATGAAAAAAAAAAGGCAGATAAAGGTGGCTTTGCTGTACCAGATCTAAAACTATATTATAAAGCAGCGGTCTTCAATACCATTTGGTACTGGCTGAATAATAGAGCAGTTGATCAGTAGAATAGTATAGGATATCAGGACAATCTACGTAATAACATTAGCAATTTAGTGTTTGATAAACCCAAGGATCCCAGCTTTTGGGATAAGTACTCACTATTCAGCAAAAACTGCTGGGAAAATTGGAAACTAGTGTGGAAGAAATTAAGGCTGGACCCACACCTAACACCGCACACCAAGATAAGATCTAAATAGGTTCATGATCTAGATATAAAGAGCGATATTATAACCAAATTAGAGGAACATAGGATAGTTTACATCTCAGACCTGTGGAGATGGAATAAATTTATGTCCAAAGAAGATCTGGAACTCTTAATTGAACACCAGATAGATAATTTTGATTATATTAAGTTAAAAAGTTTCTGTACAAAATAAAACTAAAGAAGACAAGATTAGGAGGGAAGCATCAAATTGGGAAATCATCTTTACATTTAATGGTTCTGATAAAGGTCTCATTTCTAAAATATATAGAGAATTGTCTCATATATATAAGAATTTAAGCCACTCTTCAACAGATAAGTGGTCAAGGGATATGAACAGATAATTTTCAAATGATGAAATTAAAACCATCTCTAGTCATGGGAAAAGTTGCTCCAAATCACTATTGATCAGAGAAATGCAAATTAAGACAACTCTGAGGTACCACACCTATCAGATTGGCTAAAATGACAGGAAAAGATAACGATGAATGTTGGAGGGGATGTGGAAAAACTGGTACACTAATACATTGTTGGTGGAACTGTGAACGGATCCAACCATTCTGGAGAGCAATTTAGAGCTATGCTCAAAAAGTTATCAAACTGTGCATACCCTTTAACCCAGCAGTGTTTCTATTGGGCTTATATCCCAAAGAAATCAAAGGAAAGAAGGAAAGGGCCCCACATGTGCAAGAATGTTTGTGGCAGCTCTTTTTGTAGTGGCTAGAAACTGGAAACTGAATGGATGCCCATCAATTGGAGAGTGGCTGAATAAATTATGGTATATGAATGTTATGGAATATTATTGCTGTGTAAGAAACAACCATTAGGATGATTTCAGAGAGACCTGGAGAGACTTGCATGAACTGATGCTGAGTGAAGTGAGCAGAAACGGGAGATCATTATTCACGGCAACAACAATACTATATGATGATCAATTCTGATGGACATGACTCTCTTCAACAATGAAATGCTTCAAACCAGTTCCAATTGTTCAGTGAAGAAAGCCATATACACCCAGAGAGAGGGATGTGAAATGTGGACCACAACATAACATTTTCAAGCTCTCTATTCATGTTTACTTGCATTGTATTTCCTTTATCTGACTATTCTTTCTTGTGGATACGATTTCTCCTGCACTAAAATGATGTGTGGAAATAAGTATACATATATATTCGATTTTTCAATATTTTAACATAATTAACATGTAGTGGATATCCTGCCATCTAGGGGAGGGCTGGGGAGTAGGGGGGAACAATTTGTAACACAAAGCTTTGTAAGGCTTAATGTTTAAGAATCACCTATACATATGTTTTGCAAATAAAAAGTATTAATAAAAATAAATAAGTCAATGATACCAAAAAGATTATGAACCCTTGATGTGAATAAAGTCTATTGTTGAAAAAAAACAGGTCTTTTTTCAGAGCAGTACAGGCCACTTGTTTAAGGAACAGTATAGGTCCAGGCCTCAGAGTTTTATCTGCCTCTCAAGCTCAAGGAAATAAAGTGTTCTAGATGACCCAGGTTGAGATCGACCTGCGCAATTAGCTCACAATAACTTGCTTCACAGTGGATGAGGGCCATAATGCAATTGGCAGCAGAGCCCAGCAGACCCAACCCCATCAAGTTGGGGATGAGAACTGGGACAGTCGACTTCTTGAACAGATGAGCCAGTGGCCCTGTATGGGATAAGGACTCCCACCCTTCTTGTCCAGGGAATAGCAAGGCTCTAGGAAAGAGAAACCCTAAAATTCACAGAGTCTTAGTGTAACAATTGGGGAGGCGACTGAGCCAGCCCAACCAAGCTCCCTTAAGGCAAGATACCACAGGGACCCAGGTGAAATGGTAACCACAGTCTTCACAGAACTGCAGAGTGAGATTTAGGGAGAGAAACCAGGTAAATGGGATGACACTAGGCAGGTACCAGAACCCTGGATATTCCTGTTCTGATCTAATCCTAAGCTGATCCCAGGAAGAAGAGTCAGGAGTAGAAGAGCTGGGGACTTCTTCAGGGAGGGCTATTACTACATAACAGGGGGCCTGAGCATCCATGAAAAGCCAATAGTCAGGTCCAAAGTCTGGCCTGGAGATATTTATGGCATGGTGAATAGCTGAGAGTAAGTTAAAGACAGGTGTGATTGGAGGGAAAGAGAGTGGTCAAAGTTCAGGGGTCTTGGACAAATGAGTGGGAACAGGGATAGGGAAACCTGACAGAGGCAGAGAGTGCAACTAAGTCCACCTCCCACCTCTCCCTTGGCTGTTATCCCTCCAGTCTAATTCCTAAGTGAGTTGTTTGGTGAAGGTGTTATGCCCACTCTTTCAAATGCTTCTGGGATGAGGATCTTCCCATTCCAAAAAAAAAATCAACCAAACAAAAAAACCCCACCAACTTTCCTTTATTATTACTACTAGTAATAAAACTATAATAATCTTTGTTGTTACGATACACATAAATGTTATTATTAACAACAGGATTAGCACTTATTTGGCAATTCAAGTTTGACATGGTGCTTTATAAATATTGAGCTGTTTGATGCTCACACCACCCTGACAGATACAATTATTGTTAATTCCCATTTGAGAGATGAAGCACTGAAATTGAGTGAAGTTTAAGTGACCAGAAACACACAATTAGATTTTGAGACAAAATTTGAATTTTAATACTTTACCAATCTTAAAAGCAATTAAGCCTGAATTAGACAGTTGTCTTCTTTGAGTTAAATGATGGGATGAAATCTTGCCTTCTGTTCTTTAAGAAAGTAGTATAGGAGCCAAGATGGCCGAGAGATGTCAGAAAGCTGCCTTTGTTGTCCCGATTTTCCATCAGACACAACATTAAATTAAGCTTTGAACAGATTCTGGAGTGACAGAACTTACAAATTGTTGTTTATAAATATAATGGAACATTTTTTCTATAAAAAATGAGGAGCAGATGGATTTCAGAAAAACCTAGAAAGACTTACATGAACGATGCTGAGTGAAATCAGCAGAACCAAGAGAACATTACAATAAGTGGCAGCAAATTTGTGTGATTAACTTTGATAGACTACCTTTTCTTAGCAATACAATGATTTAAGACATTTCCAAAAGACTCATGATGCAAAATGGAATCCAATCCAGAAAAATATCTGAATTTTTAGAATAGAAGCATACTGTTTTCATTTTTGCTTTTGTTTTATCCTTCTGATTTTTTTTCCTTTTGTTCTGATTCTTCTTTCACAGAATGACTAATGTGAGCACATGTTTAATATCACTGTACATATATAACCTATATCAGATTGCTTGCCATCTTGCAGAGGTGGGAAGAGAGAGAGGGAGGAGAAAAAAAAGGAAATCAAAATTGTATAAAAGTAAATGGTGAAAATTATCTTTACATATAATTGGAAAAAAATAAAAAAACTATTAAAGGAGGTGAAATGAATATAATAAGAAAAAACAATAAAGCATTTTTTCAATAAAATAAAAATAAAGTAGTAATACAATAAATGCTTATAAAATGAGAGAGTGATTGAATGAAATCACTGTGGAATGCTTCCATAGACCAAAGTAGAGTTGTCCAGGCTTCTGAATGATGCTGGGTCCCAAAACCAAACTTGGTTTCAAGAAGTTTCTGTGAATATATTACAAAATCAGAATTTATAAACTGCTTTAATATTCCTAATTTCATTTATTCCTCCTGCCAAATGGGCAGTGGAGCTTATTTTTATTTTATAATTAATCTACATATAATATAGTAGATTTTCCCTTATGAGAGTATTCACTTTTTTTTCTAACTAATTCAGAAGGAAATAAATAAGAAGTTCCTCCTATTTGGACATTAAGCTATTGTGGGGTCACATAAGATTTGTAGCTAATTCAGTTATTTTCAGTAGAATATATTGGTAATGAACAGGATCTAGCTGCCTACATTACTTTTTTCTGAAGGCCATTTTGATTTCAAAAGTGTCTCAAACCCAAAGATTATTGGATTTTAATGAACTGCACGTTCCAGATGAGACAACAATATTATGTAGCAGTTAATGAAACTAATGGAATCTTGAATTATATTAAAAGACAGTGCCCTACAATAGGAATGCAATTTCTCTTTCTCTGTCTTACCATGTCTCTACCTTTGTCTCTTTCTTTTTTATGTCTTAATCTCTTTGCCTATCTTTTTTTCTCTGGGTCTTTCTTTTTGGTATAAATAGATTTTATGATTATGCTTTGTAATTCAGTTTGAGATCTGGTACTTTCATCTAACTTATCCTACCCTCCATTTTACTTTTGATATTCTGGATTTTGTTTGTTTTCTAGGTTTTTAAAATATTTCTTTAGAAATTTGACTGGTGAAGCACTGAATAAACAAATTAATTTAAATAATATTGTCACTTTTTACCATATTGACTCAATGTATCCATGAGCAATTAATATTTCTCTAATTATTTTTGTTCTTTCTGCAAAGAGTAGTATATAGTCAGATTCCTTTAGTTCTGAGGTGCATCTTTATATCTATATTCCAAAATATTTTTTTCACTTCTGGAATTATTCTTTGAATTAAATTTATTTTTTCTAGTTCTTCCTGTTAAGTTTTGTTGATAGCATATACATGTGTTGAAGATTTAGATAGATTTATTCCATATCCTCCAGTTTAAACTAAGACTGTTTAATTTAAAGAAGAGAAAACTTAGGAAGAAATAACAGCCTGTGAATATGTGAAAGCCTGTTATAAGAAAGAAAGATGAAACTTGTTCTCTTTAACCCCAAATAGCAAAACTAGCAGCAAAATCCTCCTTAACAATTAAAATTGTCCAAGAGTGAAATTGGGCTCTGTTTAGGAGTAAGGGTGGGGGAAGGATGGATTCTGGGAAGATGGTAGAGTAGGTTGGTGAATTTCAAGCTCTCCTGATTTCCCCCACAAATACAACAAATTTGAGCCTCAAGAAGAGCACAGAGTGGTGAAAAATCAAGAAAACTTGGGGCAGAACTGGAATCCTTCTCATATACCCCCCAAAAATATGAAGAAAAACATCAGGCTAGGGATTAACCTGTTTGAAGTGCAAATATCTTGGAGCTAGCTCTATAGAAACACCAAGTAGGGAATTCTGGGGGAGAGGGGGAGCAAGATGTGTCTTGAGCTACAGAGATTTTCACCTCCTGCACTGTATGTGAAGTTGGCCTAATGAGGAACACCAGGCCCAGCTGTGCTCTCTTGAGAAGTGGCCCTGGGTGAAAAGGAACCAGCACATGGGGAATGCAGAGTCAGATGTTGTGTGGTCTTCAGGCACCCAGAGAGAATTTATAGAAGAACTCAAAAAAAGAATTTAAAAATCAATTGAGAGACATTTAGCAAAAACTAAAAGATAAAAAAAAAAAACATCCAAGAAAAACAAGAAAATTATTTTAAAAGTTAACCACCTAGAAAAGGAGATATGGTCCTCAAAGATGAAAATAACTCTTTGAAAATTAGAATTGGTCAAGGGGAAGCCAGTGAAGCTATGAAAGACCAAAAAATAACAAAAAAAGATTATCGGGGCAGCTAGGTGGCGCAGTGGTTAGAGCACCAGCCCTGAAGTCAGGAGGACCTGAGTTCAAATCTGGTCTCAGACACTTCCTAGCTGTGTGACCCTGGGCAAGTCACTTAACCCCAATTGCCTAAGCAAAAAGCAAAAAAAAAAAAAAAAAGATTATCAAAAATGAAAAAAAAATGAAGAGAATGTGAAACACCTTCTAAGAAAAACAACAGGTTTGGAGAACAGATCAAGATGAAAAAATATAAGAATAATTGGACTCCCTGAAAGTTATGACCAAAAAAGGTTAAGGTAAAAGTAGTAATTATGTCATAAAAATGAGGTGCAGAGGAAAAATAGAGGCATTACAGGAGGAGAAAGGCTCATTGTTCTAAAAACCTATTCACATCAGGAATGGGTTAAATAGACAACAGTACATATATACTGTGAAAGATATATAATCCTCCAAAATCTATAAAGAAATAAGGGAGAAGGGATGGGAGAGAGCAGGAATTAAAGGGTGAGGGAAGAAGACAGGGGAGGGATCTATAGATAGGGGAAGGTTTAGTAATAGTAAGGCAAATTAAGAGCAAAATTAAACAGGGATAGCAAAGATATGTGGGTGTCTATGTGTGGGGGTATGTGTGTGTATGTAAATGGTATATATTTGTAAAATGACCTGAAGAAAGGAATGGAACACTACAGTAATATCTTTGCCAAGAAAACCTCAAATGGGGTCATGAAGAGTCAAATACAACTGAAATGACTGAATAACAGCAAGGAACTAAACTCTATCAATGTCTTGTTATACTGAGAAATTTCAATTCACCATGGTTGATAAACCCAATGGTCTATAGGGATTTTTTTTTCTGTTATTAAGTATTTTACAAATAGCACTGCTACACTTGGATTGTTAATTAGCTACCCTTGCCTCAATTCCCTATAGGCCTGTCTTCTTTTATGAGCACATATAATTTTGATTATGTATTTGGTGCCATTTCTTGGGCCTATGAATTCAACTCAAGTCAATAAATATTTATTAAGTGTCTATTACATATATAAAAGTGGAAAAAAAGAGAATACCCATACCACATATAGAGTAAGTGTGGTAATAGCTTATTTTACAAGTAATTTTATAAGTTTATAATAACTTGTTTATGAGGTGAGAATAACTCTAATGAATCGGCAAATCAAAGGCACTAAATTAATGTATGTCCATCATGCGTTGTAAGTTTTCCATTTAAGAAAAAAAACAGTCTAGCACAGAATCTGACAATGCAGAAGATATAAAAGACCAAAATATCTGACCCTCCAGAATTCTCTGACCCTTCACAGATTTTTCTGCTCAAGAAAGGAGAGAAAAAGTCTTTCTCACCTAGCCTTTATATATTTTTTCTCGGGGACTTTGATGGACATCTTTCTACTCTATGATACCAGGCATTGGGATGCTCAGGTGCTCAATTAGCTTGCTATTTTATAAAAAGAAAAAAAAAAGTACCAAGTGTGACTGGGCTTATATTTGTTAAATATGTTCAACAGGTTGATTTAATAGAGGTACTCTTACATGATAAATATATTAGGATAAGAGTGAATTGATTTAAGTGAAGTGAGATAATGACCAACTCAGTTAATCTTCATTTACACACATTGAAGACCTCTGTACTAGAGTTCTTTTCTTCAAGGACCTTCTTCTTTAATAAAGAAATAACAAGTAGGTGGATTCCTACTACATAAAGGAAGGATACGATAAATACCAAAGAAAGGCTCAAAGTGTTGGGGATGAGAAATTTTAAAAGGAGATCACTTTCACTTGAAAGACAGAAGTCAGAAAGACTTGGGAGAAGCAGGATGTCTTCCCTTTAAAAGGGGAAGAAAACAGGTAATTGCTAGAGCAATGTAACCCTAGCTGGAGAGATCACATTGTTATTTATTTATCTATCTATCTATTTATTTATCTATCTATTTGTTTGTTTGTTTATTTGTTTATTTGTTTATTTATTTACTTATTTATTTATTTATTTATTTATTTATTTGTTTATTTATTTATTTATTTATTTATTTATTTATTGCTGAGGCAATTGGGGTTAAGTTAAGCTAGGAAGAGTTAAGTGCCTGAGACCAGATCTGAACTCGAGTCCTCCTTTTTTCAGGGCTGGTGCTCTATCCACTCCATCACCGAGCTGCCTTACATTGTTAAATTTTCAGTGCAAACTTTTATACCTTAAAAATCTTCAAAAGTCACAAATCAAAATTTGATTTAATATTCTATTGGATGTAAAGACTTAAAGTGATGCACAAAAATGTCAATAAGAAAGATTAGCCTTAGAATGTGCTGGTTTTTTTGTTTGTTTGTTTTTGTTTTTGTTTTTTTTTTTTAAATCTGGTTATTAAACATTTACTAGATCATTCCCAGATAAACTTCCATGGAAGAAAATGGGTTGGCAATTGGAAAAGATTCATTTTAAGTATGAAGGACAGAGAGAATAATGGCACACAAAGACAAGAGAGATCAAGATAAGTATGGGCCAGTGAGTTACTGAATTTGGTTAGATAGTAGAATAGCTGATGAGCAAATGTATGAGATAAAAGGAGGATAGATTAGGATCCTACATAGATTATCCTGACCTTTGATCTAAGAACAATGTCTTGATACTTTAATAGGAAATGAGAAAAAAGGATGAAGCTAAGATGGCAGGGTACAGGCAGTAATCCAGTTGAGGTCTTATAACATTTCTGCCTAAAGAACTTCCAAATAATAAATCAAATCAAATTTTGGAGTAGCAAAGCCAACAGAAAATCAAAATGAAACTTTTTTTTTCTAGCCTAAGACAACTTAGAGGATGGAAGGAGAGATTTGTGCTATGGGAGTGGGGCTGGCCCAGAGCCCAGCAATAGCATAAGCAGTGAACTTTAGTGGTGAATGCAATAATTTCAATAGAGCTTTCAAAATTCATTTCCATGATGGTAAGTGGTTGGATAACTGGTTAGAAAGAGATTACAGGTGACCCTTTCCTAGTACTAGGCAGAGCTAACTCTGGCCACTCTTCTGCCAAAAAGCAGATCATAGCTCCAGGTAGAAAGGAGCACTTGTGATTGGTCAGAAGGGAGCAGGGAACTTGGTCACACTTCCAAGGCCAAGTGAAGCACTAGCACTTATGGCTCTAGGAAAGTCAGGGACCTGGTCACAGTTCTAGAACCAAGAAGAGCAAGGGATCAGGGGCTTTTTTGAGTAAAGGTCAGAGTGTACAGATTCAATCATACTACTCCTTAAATCAAGCCATCTTAAAAGCAGTCACTTAGAAGTAGCTCTGAAAATAGCATCACAAAAAAGCTGAAACTTGGGACAATGCCTCCTCATGCTCAGATGAACAGAGCCCAATTTTAACTTAAAATTCTAAGTCAAGAAATGGAAAAATGAGTAAGCAGCAAAAGAGGAATTTATTCATAAAAAATCTAATATAGTGACCAGGAAGATTAAGAAACAAATTTAAAAAAAAGACAACAATATGAAAACAGCTACAAGCAAAGCCTTCAAGAAATATGCTAATTGGATCCATACTCCCCCCCTAAAAAAAAGTCCTGGATAAGTTTAAGAAAGATAAAAATGACATAGGGAAAATTGGGAAAAGAAATGAGAATGATGCATGAAAATTACAAAAAGAGAATTAACAACTAGATAAAAGAGGCATCAAAGAAAATAATACCTTAAAAAAGAAAATTGGCATTATACTCAGTGAGGCCCCAAAACTCACTGAAAAAATAATTCCTTAGAAAAGCAGAATTGTCAAATGCTAAAAGAGCTACAAAAGCTCACTGAAATAAATTGTTAAAAATTAGAATTGGGCAAGTCGGAACTAATGACTCCATGAGAAATGGAAAAACAATAAAACAAAATCAAAAGAATGAAAAAAATATAAAAGAATATGTGAAATATCTCATTGGTAAAACAACTGACCTGGAAAATACACCAAGGAGAGATAATTTAAGAACTATAGTACTACCTGTAAGCCACGGTTAAAGAAAAAGCCTGATGTAGTGGATATCCTGCTATCTAGGGGAGGAATGGGGAGTAGGGGGGAAAATTTGTAACACAAAGCTTTGTAAGGGTTAATGTTTAGGAATTACTCATACATATGTTTTGCAAATACAAAGAATAAAAAAAAGAAATGTTTACTAATTGAAAAAAAAGCCTGGATATTATATTTCTTGACATCAAGGAACACTGCTCCAATATCTTAGATTCAAAGGGTAAAACAGAAATTGAAAGAATTGAAAATGGGGGAGGTGGGTAATATTTAAATCTCACTCTTGTCAGACTTCATTCGAAGAAAAAAAATATATATACATATATATACACTCAGTTGAGTACAGAAATATCTGTAACTCGGGATAAAGGGAAAAAAAAAGAAAAGATAATGGGGGATGATACAAGAGAAGGTGGATTAACAGAAGCAATTGTCAAGGAAAAAGAATAAAAAGAGAAGGATAAGCATAAGAATATAGTATGGACAGAAATAGAGGGTAATCATAACTATGAATGTTAATGGCCTAAGCTTATCTATAAAATAGAAGGAGATAACAGAATGGATTAGAAACCAGAATCTAACAGTATGTTGTTTACAAGAGAAACACTTGAAACAGGAAGACTCAAAGACAGTCAAAATAAAGGACTAGATAATAATCTCTTATAATTCTTTCATTGAAGTAAAAAAGCAAAGCTAGCAATCATGATTTCAGACAAAGCAGAAGTAGGAGATCTAAATAAGAAAAACAAGAAATTGCATTTTGTTAAATTGTATCATAAACAATGAACAATAAACATTTTAAAAATTAGTTTCCCCATGAAGGTACCATTTCTCAAATATATAAGGAAATGAGTAAAGTTTATAAAAATATGATAAATACATAAATAAACATTAATATTAAATAAATATTAAAATATGATAGATTGAAAATTAAAAGGTATGAACTGACAGCTTTAAAAGAAGAAATCAAAAATATCAGTGATTATATGAAAAACTTCTCTAAATAACCACTGGTCAGAGAAAAGCAAATTAAAATAACTCTGGGATACTGCCTGACACCTTTTAGAAATAACAAATACTGGGGCAGCTAGGTGGCACAGTGGATAGAGCACCAGCTCTGAAGTCAGGAGAACCTGAGTTCAAATTTGTTCTCAGACACTTAACATTCCCTAGCTGTGTGACCCTGGGCAACTCACTTAACCTCAATTGCCTCAGCAAAATAAATAAATAAATAAATAACAAATACTGTTTGGATTAAGGGAAAATAAGTATACTAATAAGTTGTCAGTGAAATTATAAACTAGTCCAAAACATTTATAGCCCAAAGAGATATAAAACTGTGCCCTACAAATACCACTACTGGGTCTGTGCCCCCAAAGAGATTTCTTTTTTAAAAAGGAAAAGTACCTATATGAACAAAAACATTTATACCTGCTCTTTTGCAGAGGCAAAGAAGAGTAAATTGACCAGAAGTTCCCCAATTAATGGCTGAACAAGATGTGGCATATTATTATGATGAGGTACCTATGTGCTATAAGTAATGGGGATGGCAGTGGTTTCAGAAAAAAGTGGAAAGACCTGTGTTAACTAATACAACACAAAATGAGAAGAACTAACAGATCATTATGCATAGTAGCATCAATGTTATAATGATGCTCAACTGTGAATGACTTAGCTACTCTGATCAGTACAATGATCCATGATAGTTCCAAAGGAGTCATGATTGAAAAAAAAGCTTTCCACCTCTAGAGTGAGAACTGGTGAAATCTGAGTGAAAATTAAGGCGTGATTTTTTTTAATTTATATTTTTCTTTCCTTCTTTTTGCAATATGGTTAATATGGAAAGGATTTCTTTAAAATTATCATTTTTCCTTCTCATTGAGCAGGAGAGTAGTGAGAGGGAGGAAAATAAATTGGAACTATTTTTTTTTTTTTGGTAAAAAGAAAAGAATGTTGAAAACACAACTTCTTTCTTTAATATATATATGTATATACATACATACATATATATATATACACATATATATATGCAATGAGGAGACACCAAAGACAGAAGAAGCAGAAGAGGAATATAATGTGGTCAAAAGACTATTTGGCAACTATATGAAAGATGGTTTAGAAAAAGGCGAGAAGGGGGCAGAGCCAAGAAAGGGGCGGAGCCAAGATGGTGAACTGCAAACAGCATCCTCTGTGAGCTCCTGAGACCTTCCCTCAGACCCAGACAAATTAAGCCTCCGAATTGATTCTGGAGTGAGGGCTCCACCAAACATTTGGACTACAAAGCACTTTTATCAAATATCTACTTTGAAAGAACTTCTGAGGTCAGTTTTAGACGGGCAGGGGATGGAGCAGCTCCCAGTGCTCAGATGCCAGTGGGCAGCCAGGGTGCAAGTACGGGCTGGGAAGGACCAGAAGATTTTAGGCTGCCAGGAAGTCCCTGGGAGACACTTGGGCCACTTTGCTCTGCTTGCGGGCAGGTGCTTTGGCAGGTCTACCTTTGATAAAGGGTGGATTGAGAGCAGCTGAAAGTGTGGTCCTAGTGCTGAGCTAGCCAGATCAGCCCCAGACCGGAAGTCAACTCGGCAAATTGCCCCAGGGCAAATTGATATTGCTGCTGTAAAATTCCCTGCTGGTGACTGATACCTCAGCTGAAAATCATGAGCAAGAAGAAGAGAGTTCTCACCATAGACAGCTTTTACGGAGAGAAACTAGAGAAGTCCCCAAATCCTGAGATTCTGAAAACAATCCCAGATAAAGCCACAAAAATGGATTCAAGCTGATCTCCCTTTCAGAAGGCTTACCTGGAATATTGCATAAAGAATCTCAAAAGAGAGCTAGAAGAAGATTTGGGAAATAAATTGAGAGTAGTGCAAGAAGGAAATATCGCCCTGCAACGGAGACGTGAAAAAACTGGAAAGTAAGTCTGGTGAATTGGAAAAAGACAACAATTCACTGAAAAAAAAATTAGTGAATTGGAAAAAGTCGCCAACTCACTGGAAAATAAAAAAATAGTGAATTGGTAAAAGTTAACAATTCATTGAAAAACAAAATTAGTGAATTGGAAAAAGACAACAATTCACTGAAAAACAAAATTTATGAATTGGAAAAAGTCACCAACTCACTAGAAAATAAAAATAGTGACTTGGAAAAAGATAACAATTCACTGAAAAACAAAATTAGTGAACTGGAAAAAGACAACAATTCACTGAAAAATAAAATTGGCAAAATGGAAAAAGAATGCAATGAACCAAAAAATTCAATTGGCCAGTTACAAAAAGAGCTAAAAAAGATAGCTGAAGGAAATAATACCTTAAAAATTAAAATTGAATAAATTGAAATGAATGACTCAATAAGACTTCAAGAATCAGTCAAACAAAAACAAAAAAATGAAAAAAATAGAAGAAAATATGAAATATCTCCTAGGAAAAACAACTGACTTGGAAAACAGATCCAGGAGAGACAATATAAGGATTATTGGACTTCCTGAAAGTCACGATGAAAAAAAGAACCTTGATGCTATCTTCCAGGAAATCATGAAGGAGAATTGCCCTGATGTTTTAGAATCAGAAGGCAAAGATGGCATTGAAAGAATTCACCGATCACCTCCTGAAAGAGACCCCAAAATTAAAACCCCAAGGAATATTGTGGCCAAATTTCAGGACTATCGCACCAAGGAAAAGATATTACAAGCTGCTAGAAAAAGAACAGTTCAAATACTGAGGAATTGTGATTAGAATCACATAGGATCTGTCAGCTTCCACATTGAAGGATCGAAGGGCCTGGAATCAGATATTCTGAAAGGCAAAAGAACTTGGATTACAGCCAAGAATAAGCTATCGAGCTAGAATGAGCATCATCTTCCAGGGAAGAAGATGGTCATTCAATGATACAGGAGAAATTCACCTATTTCTAATGAAAAGACCAGATCTGAACAAAAAATTTGACCTCCAAACACAGAACTGTAGAGAAGCGTAAAAAGGTAAAAAGGAAAGAACTCTCGAGAACTATATCTCTACTAGGGGTATCCTTAAAGAATGGGGGTATAATTTTATTTTACTTTTATAATAATCGAAAAGAAATTAGAGGTGAAAGGTATATCATACTGTAAAAAAAATGGGGGGGAGGAGGGGAAAGGAGGTAAAATAAAGTAAAAATAAAAAGGAGGTAAAATAAGACAAAGTCTCATGAAGAGACATAGAAAATCTAATATAATTGAGGGAAAGAAGGGAGGGTGATGAGTATTGTGTAAATCTTACTCTCATTGGATTGGCCTCTAAAAGCGCATATCAGACACATTTGATTTCAGGGAAAAACTTGGCCCTCTGTATAGGGAAGTAGGAGGGAAAGGGGGAAAAGAAAGGGATAAATTAATAAAAGGATTAGGGGAAAAGTGTAAAAAAGAGGGAGGGTTCTAAAGGGGGGAGGACTGTTAGAGGGAGGTGGTCATCAAGAACAAAATACTGGGGAGAGGGGAAGGGAGTAAGGGGAAAGGGAAGAGAAAAATATAACTTTGGGTAAATAAGATGGCAGGAAATGTAGATAAAGTAATTTTAACTGTGAATATGAATGGGATGAACTCTACCATAAAACGGAAACAGATAGCAGACTGGATTAAAAGCCAGAATCCTACAATATGTTGTTTACAAGAAACACATCTAAAACATATAGGTACATACAGAGGGAAGGTAAAGGGCTGGAGCAGAATCTTTTATGCTTCAAGTGAACAAAAAAAAAGCAGGGGTAGCAATCCTTATCTCAGATCAAGTAAAAGCAAAAATAGATCTAATTAAAAGAGATAAGGAAGGAAACTATATTTTACTAAAGGGTACCATAGACAATGAAGCGGTATCAATACTAAACATATATGCATCAAGTGGTATAGCATCCAAATTCCTAGAGGAGAAGCTAACAGAGATGCAAGGAGAAATAGACAGTACAATTATACTAGTGAGGGATCTCAACCTTGCTCTCTCAGAATTAGATAAATCAAACCACAAAATAAATAAGAA
>JAJPUD010025592.1:1019-17390 GCA_023553655.1 Myrmecobius fasciatus | reverse complement strand
AAAACCAACTTTTAGTTTTATTTATTAATTCAATAGTTTTTTTTTACTTTCAATTTTACTAATCTCTCCTTTTATTTTTAGGATTTCAAGTAGCTTATGCTTTTCTCTTTCTTATCCCCTTTCCCTCCTTCCTACTATTTTGGTTTTGATAACCACTTCCCTCAAACAATCCTTCCCCTTTGGAGCCCCACCCACCCCCCTTTTTTTCCCTTTTCCCTCCTGTTTCCTTATAAGTATATCTATTATTCCCTCAGAGCCAAATCTGATGAGATGGAGATTAACCCAATTCTCATTCCCCTCCCTTTTTTCCCCCTCAATCATTATAGGTTTTCTTTGCCTCTACATGTGATGTAATTTCCCTTATTTTACCTCCTTTTCCTCTTCTTCCAGTGTTATCCCTTTTCTACCTCTAATTTCTTTTTCAGTTTATCATAATCATAATAATCATAAAGTCACAATAAACATATCATAATAATCATAAAATCACAGTAATCATATCATAATAATCATAAAATCACAGTAATCATATCATAATCATAATGTAATAATAGATTCATAAAATCAACCCTCATTCTATAAGTATCTATAGCATAAATATAGTTCTCAAGAGTTTTTTTTTTCTTGTTACCTTTTTATGTTTCTCTTGTGTTCTGTGTTTGTAAATCAAATTTTTTGTTCAGTTCTGGTCTTTTCAGTAGAAATAGGTGAAATTCTCTTATGTCATTGAATGACCATCTTCTTCCCTGGAAGATAATGCTCATTCTAGCTGGGTAACTTATTCTTGGCTGTAATCCAAGTTCCTTTGCCTTTCGGAATATCT
This sequence comes from Myrmecobius fasciatus, assembly GCA_023553655.1. NCBI lineage: Eukaryota > Metazoa > Chordata > Mammalia > Dasyuromorphia > Myrmecobiidae > Myrmecobius > Myrmecobius fasciatus. Next base: position 16,570 of record JAJPUD010025592.1, on the reverse strand, counting down.
GATTCGAGGCCCTTCAATCCTTCAAAGTAGAAGCTGCTAGGTCCTGTGTGATCCTAATTGTAGCTCCCCGATATTTAAATTGTTTCTTTCTGGCTTCTTGTAATATCTTTTCCTTGTAATGATAGTTCTGGAATTTAGCCACGATATTTCTGAGGGACTTAATTATTGGGTTTCTTTCAGGAGGTGATCGGTGGATTGTTTCAAGGAGTATTTTGCCTTCTGGGTCTAAAATATCAGGGCAGTTTTCTTTTATGATTTCCTGGAAGATAGTGTCTAGGTTCTTTTTTCATCATGGCTTTCAGGAAGCCCTATAATCCTCAGATTGTCTCTCCTACTCACCATTTGACAAAAACTGCTGGGAAAATTGGAAACCAGTGTGGAAGAAATTAGGGCTTGACTCACACCTAACACCACATACCAAGATAAGATCTAAATGGGTTCAGGATTTGTATATAAAGAGTGATATTATAAGCAAATTAGAGGAACATAGTATAGTTTACCTCTCATACATGTGGAGATGGAATAAATTCATGTCCAAAGAGGACCTGGAACTCTTAATTGAACACCAGATAGATAATTTTGACTATATTAAGTTTAAAAGTTTTTGTGCAAACAAAACTAATTTAGACAAGATTAGGAGGAAAGTAATAAATTGGGAAATCATCTTTACATTTAAGGGTTCTGATAAAAGCCTCATTTCTAAAATATATAGAGAATTGTCTCATATTTATAAGAATTCAAGCCATTCTCCAATCGATATATGGTAATAGGGTATAAACAGATAATTTTCAGATAATGAAATTAAAACAATTTGTGGTCATATGAAAAGGTGCTCCAAATCATTACTGATCAGAGAAATGCTAATCAAGACAGCCCTGAAGTACCACTACACACATGTCATATTGGCTAAAATGACAGGAAAAGATAATGATCAATGTTGGAGGGGATGTGGGAAAACTGGGACACTGATACATTGTTGGTGGAACTGTGAACCTATCCAACCATTCTGGAGAGCAATTTGGAACAGTGCTCAAAAAGTTATCAAAGTGTGCATACCCTTTGACCCAGCAGTGTTTCTATTGGGCTTATATCCCAAAGAGATCATAAAGAAAGGAAAAGGCCCCACATGTGCAAGAATGTTTGTGGAAACCCCTTTTTTTAGTGGCTAGAACCTGGAAACTGAATGGATGCCCATCAATTGGAGAATGGTTGAATAAATTATGGTATATGAATGTTATGGAATATTATTGTTCTGTAAGAAATGGCAGCAGGATGATTTCCGAGAGGCCTGCAATAGACTTGCAGATAACTGATACTGAGCAAAGTGAGCAGAACCAGGAGATCATTATACATGGCAACAACAATACCATGTGATGATCAATTCTGATGAACGTGACTCTCTTCAACAATGAAATGTTCAAACCAGTTCCAATTGTTCAATGAAGAAGCCACATACACCCAGAGAGAGGGACCGCAACATAACATTTTCATGCTGTCTATTGATGTTTGCTTGCATTGTGTTTCCTTTCTCTGATTTTTTTTCTTGTAGATATAATTTTTCTTGCATAACAATGATGTGTGGAAATATGTATACAGATATTTAATTTGTCAAGTATTTTAATATAATTAACATGTTTTGGATTTCCTGCCATCTAGGGGAGGGGTGGGGATTGGGGGTAAATTTGTAACAGAAAGCTTTGTAAGGGTCAATGTTGAAGAATTACCTATGCATATGTTTTGCAAATAAAAAGTTTTAATAAAAAAAGATTGCTTCCTTTCATCTCTTTTTGTAGTATTATTTCCTAGCACATGACTTATACCCAGCATGCACTTGATAAATTATTGTTGAATTGAATTTGGGTCATGCATAATCCCCAGTGTGTTTGTTGCTGTTTCTTTATATCACATTAATTTCTATTCATTTGGAGATTCTACTCTTGGTGGCATTTTTCTCAAAGTTAGCCTGCAGTGAAGACTTTCCTTTCATGAGTAAAGGAGCACTTTCCTTCTGTTTCCTTGCAGATTTGGCTGAAGAATGCTTGATTTGTTTCTTTAAATGTTGGATGTTGCAGAGAGAGCAGTTGTAGATCTAGAAAGGTACCTTCTACCTTTTTATTGTTGTTTCAGGAGCTGACTGACTGTTACTCAGCTATAAGGTACCTCACTTTTAACACAAATCAAGTACAAAGTCTACCTGTGTGACTGGCTATTTGGAGTGCCAGGCAAGGATTTTGTATTTTTATTTTTTTCCATTTTGGTTTTTAACCAAAGTATATACAGTCATCTGAGGAAAGCATGTCCCTTCTTTTCCAACAGTGATGTGGATGGATTTATTAGTTTAATGGAAATCTGGTGAAGTTCAGCATATTGATTTTTTCTCTCAAACCAGTAAAGATTGGTCCTTGATGGTTCTCTAGAATGTGAAATATTTTTTTTATTTTATTTTTCTTATTAATACTTTTTATTTGCAAAACATATATATGGGTAATTCCTAAACATTAACTCTTACAAAGCTTTCTGTTACAAATTTTCCCCCCTACTCCCCACCCCTCCCCTAGATAGCAGGATATCCACTACATGATAATTATGTTAGAATACTTAAATCGAATATATGTATAGTTATTGCCACACATCATTTTTTGTTCAGGAGAAATCATATGTATAAGAAAGAATAATCCAATAAAGGAAATACAATGCAAGCAAACCTCAATAGAGAACATGAAAATGTTATGTTGTGGTGCACATTTCACATCCCTCTCTCTGGGTGTATATGGCCTTCTTCACTGAACAATTGGAATTGGTTTGAAGCACTTCATTGTTGAAGAGAGTCATGTCCCTTAGAACTGATCCTCATATAGTACTGTTTTTGCCGTGTACAACGATCTCCTGGTTCTGCTCATCTCACTCAGCATCAGTTCATGCAAGTCTCTCCAGGCCTCTCTGAAATCGTCCTGCTGGTCGTTTCTTACAGAGCAATAATATAGAATGTGAAATATTGATGATACAGGCTCTCTAGGATGTAAAATATTGATGATACAATATAGGCAATGTAAAAACAACATATATCAATAAAGTTATTTTCAAAAATTTCAGTGCTTTTGATTCTGAGGCTCCTTGCCTTGGGGTTATGATCAGGGCAATATATTTTTTCAATGCCTTCATTATTCCAAAATTCTAAATGATTTAATCTTTTCCCTCCATGGCTTCCCTTTCAGTAATTGATTTTTAAATAGGAGATCAATTTGATTTTAGATCTTTTTGGAAGGCAAGAGCTTGAGCCTTTATTTGGCCTTATATTTATTTAACATTTTCCCAAGGATTTCAATCTCATTAAAATGGTGGAAAGAAAATTCTCTTACACTTTTTTGAAGCAGAGTTGCTTATAATCAACACAATTAACTCAATGATTGTACTAATTTTTTTTTTTGATGTCATTTCTGTTTAGGGTGAAAAGTTTGGCCCATTTGCTGGAGAAAAGAAAATGCTTCAGGATTTGGATGAAAGTATGGATTACAGGTTGATGTGGGAGGTGAGAACAAGATAGTTGTTTTATTTAGATATTTATAAACAAAAATCAAGGCGTAGAAGATATCATTTTGGAAAAGTTAATTATAAAATAATTATAAGATCAAATAATAAGATATAATTTCTGGTTTTCCTATTTTATTCAGTTTGGTATTTAAAAAAATGTGTATGACTCTACACACACACACACACACACACACACACACACACACACACACACATTGTTAAACTGCCAATGTGATTATTCTCGTAATAGCATATTATTGGATTCTGATTTCTAATCCATTCTGCTTATCTCTTCCATTTTATGGGTGAGTTCCTCCCATTTACAGTCACAGTTATGTATACTTTCTTATATAAACAGTTATGTATACTTTCTTCCATCATGTTCTCTTAAATTTATCCTTATCTTATTTAAACCTCTTTCCCCTCATCAAGAGCCTATTGTGTTTCTCACCACTGCCTCTATCTTATTCCTACTTTTCCCCCTTAATCTTTTCCTTTTATGGCTCTTTTGGGTAAGGATAATTTCTGTATCCCATTCTGTGTATATGTGTATGTTTTCCTTTCTTGAATCAATATAGAAGAAAGTGAAGTTGGAATGTTGACCCTTCCCTCCCCATTCCTTTCTCCATTCTGTAAAAAAAAATTTTCTTACCCCATTTATGTGAGATAAACTTCTCCAATCTTCCTTCTCTCTTCCCCTGTCTCTCAACAGATCCATCTTTATCACCATTCTATTCTTATCTTGACATTAAAATAACAATAAAATCATATTTATCCCTCTGATATGGTAGATTTCCTCCAAGATTCCTATTGATGCAAAGGTTCTGAGGGGTTTCATATATCATCTTCTTATATAAGAATGTAAACAGTTAAACTTTGTTTAGTCCCTTATGATTTTTCATTCATGGTCACCTTTTAATACTTTTCTTGAATCTTATGATTGAAAATCTTATTTTCTATTCAGCAGAAATTTTTTCATCAGAAGTGCTTGAAAATCTGCTCCTTCATTAAATACCCATTTCCTCTCCTATATAATTATGCTGAGATTGTAAACTCGTTGAGGGCAAAGAATGTTTTTTGCTCTTTTGGTATCCCTAGTGCCTGGTACAGTATATGAATATAATAAATGTTGATATATATATATATATATATATACATATATATACATATATATATATATATATATATATAATTTTTGGTTATAACCTTAATTCCTTTGTCTGCAGAAATATCTTATCCAAGCTATTCATTTCTTTATGGTTGTAGTTGTTAAATCTTACATTATCTTTACTATTACTTCATGGAGCCCAAATTCTGTCCTTATCACTGCTTACTGTATTATCTCCTTGACTTGAAAATAATGGATTTTGGTTATAATATTTTCAGAAGTATTATTTTGCAAATTTCTTTCAGAAGATGGCTAGTAGTTTCTTTCAATTTCTACTTTATCCTCTAGTTGCAATATATCTGGACAGTTTTACTTTGTAATTTTTGAAATATGATGTCTCACCTCTTTTTTTCTTCTTGGATTTCAGATAGTCTAATGATTTTAAAATTATTTCCCCACAATCTATTTTCAAGGTCAGTTGGTTTTCTATGAGATATTTTACTTTTTTCCCTATTTTTATTGGTTTTATTTTGTTTTATTGTTTCTTGATGTCTTGTTAAATCATTGACTTCTCCTTGGCTAATTTTAATTTTACAGTTTTTTTCTTCAATATTGTTTCTGTATTTTAAATAAAGCTGTTAATTATCTTTTCATAACTTCCTTGTATAATTCTAAGTTCTTACCTTGATTTTTTCCTTTCGATTAATTTTTTTTACTCTTTTGCTTTTTCTTTACTGCTGCTAGTGAAATAGCGGCAGTTAAGGGCTTGTGTTTAATATGCATCTTTCTTTGAAGCTTTGCTTGTAGATGCTGGCAAATCATCTTTTTTGTGTTTTGAGTTTTCACTGTTTCCCCTGCCACTTAACTGTATTCCTGTCTGACTCTGGCCCAGATGTTTATAGTATTCTCTATTTTTCTAAACTTCTCTGGGCTGAAAAAATGACTCTCTCTGACTTTTTTTGGGGGGGTTTCAAGATCATAATGTGGCCTGGCATGCTTTCTATGCTGTTGTGAAGGTTATAGAGGAGATAATGCAAACATACTACCTGTCATTCTGCCATCTTGAGTTCATCCTCATATAATTATTCTCAGTTTGGAATTATTGGATTTAAATATTCTGGAAATTGAGAACTCACTAACATGTCATTCAAAGTTATTTTCCCCTCATAAGTGTGATTTGCCATAAAAGATTCCTATTCAATGATAAATGAGCATTTTGCTAGAAATATTGAAACATATCAATCTTGACAATCTTATCATAAATGAAACCAGAAGAAAGAAGGAAATATTAGCTAAAAGAAGGATAGAGTAGAGCTACTCCTGAGAAAAAAGGAAGCTGGTCATAATACATTTTGCTACTAATAATTTATATATTGCTAAAAAGATGACCAATGGAATAATTCTAAACATATTTCCAAATTTATCATGCTGCGCAGGAAAAGTCAGATCAAAATGGAAAAAAAAAAAGAGAAAGAAAAATACCAAGCAATCAAACAAAAACAAAAAGTGTGAAAATACTATGTTGTGATCCACATTCTGTCCCCATAGTCCTCTCTCTGGATGTGGATAACTCTCTTCATTACAAAACTATGGGAATTTCCCTGAATCACCTCACTGTTGAAAAGAATCAAGTCTACACATTTGATCATCACATAATGTTGTTACTGTGTACAATGGTTCTCTTCGTTCTACTCACTTCACTTAGGATCACTTTGTGTAAGTCTTTCCAGACCTTCCTGAAATCATCTTCCTGATAATTTCTTTTTTTTCCCAAAAGAGATTTTATTTTTTACACTCATTTATTTTATTTTTAAAAATTCTAATAACAGCTTTTTATTTTCAAAATACATTCAAAAATAGTTTTCAACATTCACCCTTGTGGAACCTTGTTTTCCAATTTTTTTCTTCTTTGCTTTCTCCCTTCTTTTCCCCTAGACAACAAGTAATCCAATATGTATTAATCCTGTATAATTCTTCTATACATGTTTTCGTATTTATCATTTTGCACAAGAAAAGTCAAATGAAAAAGAGAAAAAAAAGATAAAGAAAAAAGCAAGCAAAAAACAACAAAAAGACTGTGTTATGACACACATTCACTCCCCATAGTCCTGTTTCTGGATGCAGATGGCTCTCTCCATCACAATTCTGCTGGAATTGGCCTGAATCATCTCATTGTTGAAAAGAGCTATGGAGGTGATCGTCACAAAATCTTTTTGTTGCTGTGTACAATGTTCTCTTAATTCTACTCACTTCACTTAGCATCAGTTCATGTAAGTCTCTCCAGGCCTTTCTGAAATCATTGTGTTGATCATTTTCTATAGAATAATAATACTACATAACATTCATATATCATAACTTATTTAGTCATTCCCCAACTCATGAGCAGCCCCTCAGTTTCTAATTACTTGACACTACAAAAGGGTTGCTATAAACATTTTTGCACATGTGAGTCCTTTTGCCTTTTTTATGATCTTTTTGGGATACAGATTCAGTAGATGCTCTTTGGGCATAGTTCCAAATTGCTCTCTAGAATGATTGGATCAGTTCACAACTCTTCCAACAATGTATTAATGTCCAACTTTCCCCACATCCTCTCCAACATTTATCATTATCTTTTCTTGTCATATTAGTCAAGCTTGAGAGATATGTAGTGGTACCTCAAAGTTGTCTTAATTTTCATTTCTCTAATCAATAAGGATTCAGAGCATTTTTTCATCTGACTAGAAATGGTTTTAATTTCTTCATCTGAAAGTCATCTTCATGTCTTCTGTCCATTTATCAATTGGGAAATAGCTTGTATTCTTATAAATTTGAGTCAATTCACTTTATATATTTTAGAAATGAGCCTTTTATCAGAAACCTTGGTTGTAAATCTCCCCCTGCCCAATTTTCTACTTCCCTTATAATCTTGGCTGCAAATTAGCTATTTTACATTTCATAATGTATTGTAGTTCTTCTTTGACCATGAATTTCTTTCTTCTCTGCAGAGCTGAAAGGTAAACTATGCTTTGTTCTCCTCATTTCCTTATAGTCTCACTTTTTATGTCTAAATCATGAATGCATTTCAACCTTATCGTGTTAGGTGTTGATCAGTGCCTAGTTGCTGCCATACTATTTGACAATTTTCCCAGAAAATTTGTCAAAGGGTGAGTTCTTATTCCAGAAGCTAGAGTCCTTGGATTAATCAAACACTAAATTACTATAGTCATTGACTATTATATTTTGTGAATCTAATCTTTTCCACTGTTCCACTATCTATTTCTTAGCCAGTATCAAATGATTTTGATGACTGCTGTTTCATAATATAGTTTTAGGTCATTTTGGACAAGTTTAGATACCAAATGGTGGTATTTTTTTAAACAAAGGTCATTTATTTTGTTGCTATTATTTTATACAAAATTCTTTTAAAAACTATGTATAAAAGAATAGCAAAATGACAAAATGATGGCTATGTTGAGAGCAGTTTACCTTGATTTAGCATTTTAAGTAATATGAAATGCTTTTCAGTCATTATTTTGTTCAGTTGCTTCCCACTATATCCCAATAGCATATTCTATGTCAAGATAAGATAAATACATCAGAGAGCTAAAGTACTAGATGCTCTAGTTGAGTTCTATGATAGAAGAACCTTATGGATTATCCAAACTGAAAAGGATTCTTTGAAAGAGCTCAGTCATCTGTTTGTTTATTTATTTATTTCCCTTTCATTTAAAAAAAATTTGTTTGTTTTACTCAATTACATGTAAGAACAATATTTTTGGGTGGGGTATTAAACATGTACATTATGTTTTTATATATTCATTATGAATCTTGTTGGAAGAGAAAAATCAGAACAAAACGGAAAAATAAGAGGGAAAAAACAGAAAAAATGAAACAAAAGTGAACATAGCATATTGATTTACATTTGGTATCCATAGTTCTCTTTCTGGATGAGGATGGCATTTTCCATCTGAAGTTTATTGGGATTGCCTTGGATCATTGAACTGCTGAGAAAAACTGAGTTTGCCATGGTTGATCATTGCATAAACTTGCTGTTGTTGTGTACAATGTTTTCCTGGATCTGCTTTCAACAAGCATTTATTAAACACTGTCTTTTAGATGCTATGTCAAATGCATAAAACAAATAGCCTTTGTCTTCATAGAGCATACATCTTTAAAAGGGGAAGATGACATATCAATAACTAAGTGGTATTTGAGTGTTTCTTTAGAGCATGGATAGGAATTCAGAAGTAAGGGAAGTGAAAAGAAGGAGGGCATTTTAGGTATGAGAAGCAGTATAAATAAGGGCATGGAAGTCAGGCCATTTTGGCTAGAGCAGAGTTTGTAGAAACAATAATATGAGATAAGACTCAAAAGGGGAGCTGCTTTCACATTTTGCAAGGCCCACAAAGCCATCCAGAGGATTGCAAAATTTATTAAAAGCTGTAAGAAGCCATTAAAGAGTTTTGAGTAAGAAGAGTAAGGTGACTCAAAGGAAGATTATTCCATTACTGTTATGACAGATGATTTGGGGTAAAGAAAATCAGTAGGAAAATCTATTCAGTTCTAAAACACAGTAGAAAAGAAAATGAAATTAAATGTCAACGTGAATTCTTCCTTTCTCCACTCTTACTAGTATTTGTGATTCAGGGTTAGTATGAACATGGTCTAACATTTGCCATGTGTTTTTTGATATGTCCAGTGAGTTATGATTAAAAATCATTTTTAATATAGATGTGGCTTCTCAATAACTGCCCTTTTTTCTTTGCATCTGTAAGATTGTGGCTATTCTTATGTGATAAGTGATTACAGTTTTTGATTGGATGAACTGTAGGATACCAGGATTTTGAGATGGTGACCAGCTGAAGTTCTGTTATGGGGTTGGCCCATTGCCTATAGCTTGGGCCCTTTGTTTACATTTCCCTCTTTCCTTTCGCTGTCCGTGGGCACATACAGCTGTCCTGCTGCTGTGGAATCAGCTCCAGGCTCCCAAAAGCTTTTGTTTTTTAGAAAAAAAATGTTTTTAATTTCCTGCAATCCTTTCTTGCTTCTTATTGTTTATAGTGGTCCTTTAGGTGTTTGCGACATGGAAAGTCCTTGTCCAAATGTTTTTGGTTTGCAGATGATAACATTCTGTTTTCTACAGGTCCAAATGGAATGGTTTAGTATGGAACACTGATTGAATTGGCCACCCAGGAAGCCCTGTAGACTGAGGCCTAGCATTAAGTCTTCTGGATTCTAAGACCAGCATTATAGCCACTGAATTATGCACTTCTATTCTTTTATATTTAATTTTCTTTGTACCTGCTGTTTCCATCAAGAGGTATGCAAGTTTCTTAATGACACAGATTATTTCTTTTTAATCTTTTATTTACCTTATCTAGTACAGTACTTGGTAGATGACTGATAAATGTTTATTCAATTAAATTGGCCCATTTTCTATGATAAAACTTTAGAGCAAAGTAATATGATCAATCATATACTTGGCTCAATATGACTTGGATTTATTTAAGACTCTCAGGAGGACTTTGAGGTAGCTGGATTGTAATATGGCTGGATTTTAGGCAGTCTTATCTCCATGTTGGATGGTGGCTGAAGATTAGTACTGGAAATGTGACTTAGAATTATTTTTGAGATCCATGACAGAGTTTGGGTTAAAAAAAAAACACAAAAACAAAAACTGGTTTTGATAGAGCACTTTTGTCCTATTTATGGTACTGCTCACAGCTGATATCAATCTTTGACCATCTTTTCCGAAGAGGAGAAATTAGGATACTTATTGTAGGAAAAAACTGATTCTTTGATCATGTATATCCTCATAAAAACAAATTCTGCTAAGATTTTCTTTATATATTTGTAGAATAAATTATAATGTCTATTGTTCATGGTGATTGTGATTCAAAGTGGGTGGGTTAATTTTTGTTCAGTTGTTTTAACTATTTCTAACTCTTTGTGACCCCATTTGGGGTTTTCTTGGCAAAGATACTGGAATGGCTTGTCATTTCCTTCTCCATCTCATATTACAAATAAGGAAAATGAGGCAAACAAAGTTAAATGATTTGCTCAGCGTCACAGCTGGTTAGTGTTGGAGGCCACATTTTAATTCAGGAAGAGGAGCTTTCCTAACTTTTTGTGAACACTAACCATTGCACCACCTGACTGCCCAGAAGGGTTTAAAATAGCTTTAATATTATTTAGTGTCATAGAAAAATTGTGGTCTTATATAGCTTTATATGGATACTCAGTGGGTTGCAAATTGTGAGAAAGGGTATTTCAAGAAAATGTGTGATTTCCAATGAATGCTACATTTGGACTCAGAGGATCTGGGTTTGAATTCAGACGTTTATTTATCATGTGACTTTGGGTAAATTATTTGATGGTTTAGAGTGTTGGCTTCTATAAAGTGATTGGATTGGAGTCAAAGATTGGAAGGCCCTTCCATCTACAATACTATGATTTTATGCCCTTTTTTAACATCAGGAAGAATGAGAGGCAGTGAAAAATGAAGTTCAATTGAATTTCTAAGAACCCTTGTAGCACTTATGTTTTATGATTTCATTATTGAGGACATATAAAATTCTATGGGAAAAAGTCATTTTTGCTCTCTATCTCCCTTTTTTTCTCCTTGACAATTTAGAACACATTTGCAATGTTTGAGATTTTGAAATTGATGCAGGTTGTTTTTCAATCAGGCAGACCTTTTATTTGGCTTGTTTAATGGATGAAGTAAGGGTTGAAGGATGCTTTTGGTTAAGTAAAATACAAAGAAAAAATTGGTTGACCTTTGCTTGTCAAAATGATATATTTCAGATTACTATTTCAACAAATCTATTTCCTCCAAGGCCATTCAAGCAAAGTTAAAGTGTAGAAAGTTTTCCAATAAATGAATGAATGAAAAACTATTTAATAAATGCTTATTATATGCTGGGCACTGTACTAAGGACTGGAAATACAAAGATAAATAAAACAACTTCTACCTCCATGGAACTTCCATTTTAATAGAGAAAAACAATATATTATAGCATAGTAATGGTTGAAGAGCTAGCTGTGTCTTGGATAGGGAAGTCAGATCATATAGTGATTTAAACATTTGTCATGGTAGAACTGAGTATTATTTCAGGTTCATACCATGTATGCTGTGTAGGAAACAACCTTGTTTGGTACAGGGAGTTTCAGGAGCTGAAATTTCGCCTCTAGATAGTATTATTATTATTATTATTTACATTTTGTGGACCACACCAACCTATTGAAGAAATGAAATAGTTATAACACCTGCTTGCCACATTTTGGACAGCCATATGTATTAGCTTGTCAACAGTCATATCCAAAGTAAGATTCGGTTTTCTTTTTAGTACTAAAACAGTTCCTCATGTCCTCCCTGCCATTTGTGTTTCTGTCTGACTTTTGGTCACCAAGAAAGCAAGATATTACCATAGAACATATTTAGAGATTTTCTGAAGATTTTAAGTTGTGTTGTTCCTATTTCTTAGGATGATGTGACTCTGAGTTAGATTTAATTGAAGGCAATCTATGAGTATCCTGGGGTTAAAAACTCATGCCAGGCCAGGAATAAAACATCAGCTGGTTTACAGATGTTGCAATTCAGGTCAGGAGATGGAAAGTGAACCTAAAATCCCCATTATGAAGGAAGAGCATTAAGATGCTCAGGAATTAGCTGAGACTTAATGAGGAAAGCTAAAGGTAACAATTTGAGGTCTGTTTTATTTTGTTATTTGTTTGTTTGTTTGTTATTGCAACTGTAATGGAGAAATGAAGAATATTAGAGAACTGACAGAACCACTGTCCAGGGTGAATGGGAACAATGGAACAATGGAAATGAATAGAGAGAAGCTATTCTCTTATTTTCCTTTTTTTTTTCTTTAAAAACTTATTAGGGAGAGTGATTCTTAGCCTGAAGGTAGGGGTGGGAAATGGAATGGCAATTACAACAAAAGAATAAAAATGGCTAAAAGGAAATTGAAACCCAAAGAAAGTATGAGAAAGTACATAGATGGTCTTGATAAATTCAAGTCATCTGGATAAATGAAAATGATCCCAGAGTGCTGGTCTAGTAGTGGTTTTGGTGGTAGAGAAGGGAACAAAAAACTGAAACTACACCAAACCAAACTCATGGATGTTTTGTTGAATAATTCTTAGTTGCCTTTGAAAATATTAATGATAGAGTTGTCATGAAACTTGAAAAGGAGAAATCTCAAAGTTTCCATAAAGGAAGATAGATTCATGTCCATCAGAACTGATCGTCATATACTATTGTTGTTGCTGTGTATAATGATCTCCTGGTTCTGTTCATTTCACTCAGCATCAGTTCATGCAAGTCTCTCCAGGCCTCTCTGAAATCGTCCTGCTGGTCGTTTCTTACAGAACAATAATATTCCATAGTATTCATATACCATAATTTGTTCAGCCATTCTCCAATTGAAGGGCATCTATTCAGTTTCCAGTTTCTACCCACTACAAAAAGGGCTGCCACAAACATTCTTGCACATGAGGGGCCCTTTCCTTCCTTTATGATTTCTTTGGGATATAAGCCCAATAGAAATGCTGCTGGGTCAAAGGGTATGCACAGTTTGATAACTTTTTGAGCATAGTTCCAAATTGCTCTCCAGAATGGCTGTATCCGTTCACAGCTCCACCAACAATACATCACTGTCCCAGCCTTCCCACATCCCTTCCAACATTGATCATTAACTTTTCCTGTCATTTTAGCCAATCTGACAGGTGTGTAGTGGTACCTCAGGGTTGTCTTCATTAGCATTTCTCTGATCAATAGTGATGTGGAGCACCTTTTCATATGACTACAAATAGTTTTAATTTCATCCTCTGAAAATTGTCTGTTCATATCCTTTGACCATTTATTGATTGGAGAATGGCTTGAATTTTTATAAATATGAGACAATTCCCTATATATTTTAGAGATGAGACCTTTATCAGAACCCTTAAATGTATAGATGATTTCCCAATTTATTGCTTCCCTCCTAATCTTGACTGCATTGGTTTTGCTTGTACAAAAATTTTTAACTTAATATAGTCAAAGTTATCTATCTGGATTTCAATTAGGAGATCCAGTTCTTCTTTTGACATAAATTTATTCCATCTCCATAGGTCTGAGGTAAACTATATTATGTTCCTCTAATTTACTTATAGTATCACTCTTTATATCCAGATCATGAACCCATTTAGATCTTATCTTGGTATGTGGTGTTAGATGTGGGTCAAGCCCTAATTTCTTCCACACTAGTTTCCAGTTTTCCCAGCAGTTTTTGTCAAATAGTGAATACTTATCCCCAAAGCTGGGGTGTTTGGGTTTATCAAAGACTAAATTGCTATAGTTATTGCCTAGTTTGTCTTGTGATTCTATCCTATTCCACTGATCGACTATTCTATTTCTTATCCAGTACCAAATGGTTTTGATGACCACTACTTTGTAATATAGATTTAGATCTGGTACAGCAAGTCCACCATCATCAGCCTTTTTTTTCATTAATTCTCTAGAAACTCTTGACCTTTTGTTCTTCCAAATGAATTTTGCTACTATTTTTTTCTAGATGTGTAAGATAATTTCTTGGGAGTTTGATTGGTATGGCACTAAATAAGTAAATTAGTTTGGGTAGTATTGTCATTTTTATTATATTTGCTCTGCCTACCCATGAGCACTTAATGTTTTTCCAATTCATTAGGTCTGATTTTATTTGTGTGGAAAGTGTTTTGTAATTTAGTTCGTATAGTTTCTGACTTTTCCTTGGCAGATAGATTCCCAAATATTTTATTCTATCATCTGCTATTTGGAATGGAATTTTTTTTTGAATCTCTTGCTGCTGAACTTTATTGGTAATATATAAAAATGCTGATGATTTATGTGGATTTATTTTGTATACTGCAACTTTGCTAAAGCTGTGAATTGTTTCTAGTAATTTTTTAGTTGAGTCTTTAGGGTTCTCTATGTATATCATCATGTCATCTGCAAAGAGTGATAGTTTGATTTCCTCATTACATACTCTAATTCCTTTAATCTCTTTTTCTTCTCTTACTGCCAAAGCTAACATTTCTAAGACAATATTAAATAATAATGGCGACAGTGGGCAGCCTTGTTTCACTCCTGATCTTATTGGGAATGGTTCTAGTTTGACTCCATTACATATGATGCTTGCTGAAGGTTTTAAGTAGATACTACTAATCATTTTGAGGAAAAGCCCATTTATTCCTATACTCCTCAGTGTTTTTAATAGGCATGGGTGTTGGATTTTATCAGAGGCTTTTTCTGCACCTATTGAGATAATCATATGGTTTTTGTTAATTTGGTTATTAATATAATTGATTATGCTAATAGTTTTCCTAATATTGAACCAGCCCTGCATTCCTGGTATAAATCCTACTTGGTCATGATGTATTATCCTGGGGATGACTTTCTGTAATCTTGTTGCTAAAATCTTATTTAAAATTTTTGCATCAATATTCATTAGGGAAATGGAGCTATAGTTTTCTTTCTCAGTTTTCTCCCTACCTGGTTTAGCTATCAGCACCATATCTGTGTCATAGAAGGAATTTGGTAATACACCTTCTTTCCCTATTTTTTCAAATAATTTGTATAGTATTGGGATTAATTGTTCTTTGAATGTTTGGTAAAATTCACATGTAAATCCATCTGGCCCTGGAGATTTTTTCTTATGGAGTTGATTAATAGCTTGTTCTATTTCTTTTTCTGAAATAGGGCTATTTAAATAATTTATTTCCTCTTCTGTTAATCTGGGCAATCTATATTTTTGTAGATATTCCTCCATTTCATTTACATTATCAAATTTATTGGCATAAAGTTGGGCAAAGAAACTCCTAATTATTACTCTAATTTCCTCTTCATTGGAGGAAAGTTCTCCCTTATCATTTTTGAGACTAACAATTTCATTTTCCTCTTTCC
>JAJPUD010025590.1:0-13607 GCA_023553655.1 Myrmecobius fasciatus | reverse complement strand
GGGGGGGGCACTTTCACGCACACTGGCGAGTACAAACACCCATTCGTAGAAAGCCCTGCCTCGCCTTCCCCGAGAGGGAGGGAGGCCTGGGTGTCCTGGCGGTCCCGTCTGCCCCTGTCCCCTCCCACCCTGCTGGGAGCCCGTGCCCGCTGCTCTCCCGCCCCAGGTGCCCAGGCAGCCTGCATTTTGCTCTTCTGTGTCTCTGTAAAGTCCAGCAAAGGGGCTGCCAGGGCAGACGGGAGGGGCAGAGCTAAGCATGTGCCCAGATGTTGGCAGGCTGCATGGGCCCCAGCTATGGTAGCCCACGGTGGGGTCGTTTCTGCCCGGAACTGTGGGCAGGTTGCCATCTTCCTGAGGGTTTGGGCACTTGCCCAGATAAACACCAGCCCGACAGAGGTATAGAGAGCCTGGCAGGGTCTCCTCTGCCCACCCAGCTGTCACGGGGCCGAAGAGTGGGGAAGGCAAGGGGGCAATCTCTCCTCCCCAGAGAGGCTAGCTGCCCCATTGGCCACTCTTTCCCCAGCTACATCAAGCCCCTCGGGATTGGCAGTCTGGGCTCTTTGCTCCCCGCTTGTCTTCTCCTCCCTGTTGCTGCCCCATGGCAGGTCGGGAGCAGAAACGGTGTTTTCCTTCTTATGTCTGAATGAGCCCCAAATCGACTCCCTCCGAAGAAATGGCCCAAACCCAGGCTTCCTGGAAGATAGCCCCTCTTATGTGGGAGAGCCGCAGGTGGCTGAGGCTCCCCCTCCCCGGGTGGAGAAGGATGGCCTTTATCTCCCCCTGCCTTCCCTGGGTGTTACTATAGCTGCCCTTCTCCATGGCTGACGGTGTAGCCTCCCAGCCTCCCGGGTGTGTGGGGCTGGAGTTCCTGCTTCACTGCTCACTCTCCCAGCTCAGGGGCCAAGAGGCCAAAGGCAGCCCAGCTAATGCTCCGCAGCTCGCCCAGCGTGGAGGGGGGAGCACGGCCAGGCCGGCCTCCTCTGCATCTGGGTCTGGCTGGCACAAGCCCTGGCCCTCAGCCCTTCATATCATCAATCCTGAAGTGTCTCCACTCTGCCCGAGGACATGTGGAGACATGGAGGCTGAGACCGGCTGCCCCTTCCCATGGGGAGCTGTCCTCGGGCTGAGTATGATTTGAGAAGCCCCTCAGGCTCCCCGAGGCCTCGGCACCCACTGGGCGGGCATTTCCCAAGGGGCGGACGGCCCTGGGTGGAGCGGCTGTCAGAGGAAGCACCCTGGAACAGACCGGCCGAACCAGTACGCACTGCCTGCTGGGCTGATGTGGCTCTGGCCTAGGCCAGCTGACCTGAGCTCTGCTCTGCCCACCCTCACCCCCACCCCCCAGGTGATTTCAGATGGATTGTGAGTTCTCTGGGGACTAAAAAGCTTTTGATACGTAAAAAGCCCAGATATAAGAACTGGGGTGGGGGGTGAAGTACAAGCTTCCGGATTCTACTCTGTCTCTGTCTCTCTGTGACTGTTTCTGTCTCTGACTCAATGTCTCTCTCTGTGTGTCTCTGTCTCCGTCTGTCTGTCTGTCTCTCCCCTCATTCACCTTCAGGGGACCCTATCTCATCCCTCCCCCCCACGCTCAGAAAAGAAATCAAGCATACAGATCTTCCTGGAGACCTAGTGTGATAATTTCCCCAAAGCATCCTCAGCTCCTCCAGAAACAAGCAGGTGCCCAGAAGAGACCCCAAGCTTGCTATTGCTAGGAGGATTCTCACAAGATGGAATCCTCTCCAGAAGTTCTCCCTTCCCCCCCAGCTACCTGATTGACCGGCACAGGGAATAGTAAAAAGGTTTCAGGCAGGCAGAGCAGCACCTGCAATGTGGACAAAGATCTGTGGGCTGGAGATTGCAAAGGATCTGGAATCTATTTGCACCTGCAGTGTGGACAAAGACCTGTCTGGGATTTATTTGCCAGGCTCCTGCTGTCTTTCTTTCTTATAGGAGGATCCCAAGTCTATATGGGGCCTCAAAGGCTACCTAGTACTCCCAGCACCCTCACCTGACTGAATCTCCATGGCTATGGCCCACTTGGCCTGAGCTTCCAGTCCTCCAGCTCACTCACAAATCCACCCTTCCCAATGCTTCCCATCATATTCCTGAACAGCTTGGAGAGTGAGGAAATTCCTCCAGAGCATTCAGTCGGCAGAAGCTGCTTTGTCAGTCTGCCCCCTTTCCCCTGGCTGACCTTTGCTTGGAGCAGCTTTGCCAGTCTGCCCCCCTTCCCCATCTTTGCTTAGAGCAGCTTTGCCAGTCTGCCCCTCTTCCCCATCTTTGCTTAGAGCAGCTTTTCCAGTCTGCCCCCCTTCCCCTACCCGACCTTTGCCGGGAGCAGCTTTGCAGGGCTTAGTGACTAGTCCCCACTGGTGTCTCTGCGTCGGCTGGGGGTGGGAAGGTGCCATCCCGGCTTTCTCCCCTGGCTCCCTAGAATTGCCGGGAAGGTCAGAGAAGTGAATAAGAGTGAGTCACTCTTGTTGTCGGAGTCCACGGCTTAGGCACCACTTGCCAGGCCCTGGGGTGCCTCCTGGGTGTAATTCCTTGGGTCTGAAGAGATTGGAGGGCATCAGGGAATACCAAGCAGGGAACAGGAAACAGCTTTCCTCCCCGAGCTCCCCTGAGCATGTCTCCTTGCCTCCCCGAGCTCCCCTGAGCATGTCTCCTTGCCTCCCCGAGTCAGTCTTTCCAGCTGCGTGGCCTTGTTGCAAAGGCATGAACGTGATGGTTTGGCAGTGGGGGGCCCCGAGGGGAGACACTGCAACCCTGTCTCTCTGCTTCTGCTCTTGTCTTCCTTGCTCCAGGAAGGGGTTGCCAAGGAAATATGCTTTAGGAGACAAGTTAGCCAAGCTTCACAGCAGGGAACTGAAAGGGGGAGGGGGGAGAAGCCCAGAGACAGAGCTGAGTTCAGCAGCTGGCCTTGGCCAGGGCAGTGGGAGCCCTCCATCAGTTGTGGAGAATCGGGGAAACTTGGCATGGGATGGGATCTATCCCACATGGCTTCTGAGCAAACCATCCCCCCTCCCTTTTTGGGTCTCAGTAGGCTCCTCTTTAAAATGGGGAGACTGTTACTTGCTTGTCTACCTACAGGGAGTTTGGGGTGGATGAGGCAATCTCTATGTGGCTGGGGATTAGAACCAGCCAAGTGTAGAGAGGATGCCGGTGGGAAGGGTGCTTGTGGGTATCCTTTTGGGATCCTCCAGGAGGGAAGGTTCTGAAGAAGCTAACACTTACAGGGATGCTGACCCAGGGCAGGCTGGAGATAGAACTGGCAACACAATGCTCCCTGTCCCTGCTCAGTCAGGACCCATCCCAGGGCGGGCTGGCTGAGTCAGGGAGAGGGCTGACAGCCTTCTCTGTATAACTAGCCCTTGAAGGCTTTCCCATGGTCCCACAGAACTTGCTATTGTATCTCTAAGAGAGAAGGGGATCTTGGGGAGTTACAATGTATCTGCCATCCAAGAGGAGCCTGTGGGTTTAGAGGAAGCCATGTGGGAGAGGCAAGGGGGAGGACAAGAGAACTTTTCTCCTGAGAGACTGAAGGCATCTCAGCCCTGGATGGAGGGGTCTCCGTGATTCCCTTCTGTGAGAGGCTGTGGAGGTGCTAAGAGATGTTTGCGTTGTCTGGTTGTTGTCCTTCGTGTTCAAGAAGGACCGAAGCAACCTGGCTGTGTTGGGGTCAAGGTGTAGGGTGTCCAGCCGTGGGCCATCCCAATCCAACCCATGGGAGAGCGCTACTTATAATGATGTCAGGGAATGGTATGGACACTTACAGTGATGTTTACCGAAGCCCGCGAGCCTGGGACATCTAGCGGGACATGCGTGTGTGTGGAGATGTTACACAGACAGACATACGGGCACACACAAGCATATTTCAGCGCGCACAAAATGTTCCAGCTCTGATATTTGGTGACTTCTCTCCTGGGATGGGGAGCTGAGCAGAGGGTAAGAATCAGAGAGAGTCCTTGAGAGACCATGTGGCCCAGCTCGTTCCCCTGGAGAAATTGGGCCCAGAGGGGTCACACAGGTAGTAAAACTTAGAGCCAATCGACCTAAGCCCTCCAATCCCAAATCTTAGCCCCCTTTTGCCATTGAGGGCAGAGCTGGGACAGGGCTCTGACGGGTAGCCTAACTACTTACAGTCATTTTTAATGAGATGATAGATTCAGGGCTGGCAGGATCACCAGATGCTTTTTAGTCCAGAAGAGGAAGCTCAGAGTGGAGAGACCTACTTAGGATCACGTCACTGAAATCAGTCAGGATTGGAACCCAGGGCTTCTGACTTTATCTGTAGCACTCCGCCATGATTCCAGGGAGGCTATAGTGCTTCAGGAGTTTTCCAAGGCTTGGTCAGCCCCATTTTCCAATTAGTCTCACAATAAATGTCCTATAATAGGAATTGAACCAGACTTTGGGTTGGAGAGCTCGTGTCCTGGCTCCTACGCGACTTAACGAGGTGGGAGGTTGGGTCAGTCACTTGTTCTCTGTGGACCTCAGTGTCCGGCTCTAGAAATGAGAATGAGAATAATTGCAAAGATACAGCAGAGGAAAGAAGCAAACAAGCATTTCTGCAGGGCCGTCTAGCTGCGTGCCAGGCTGAGGGCTGAGGGCTTTCCCAAACGGCATCTCACGGTCATCGAAGCTCGCTGAGAGCATCAAGGGAGAAGGAAAGCGTCTAGCCCTTTGTCAAATTCGGAGAAAAGTGTGGGGAGTTGTCATCATTGTCACTGTCATGGTGGTTGTCATTGTCATTGTCACTCGTGTATGATGTTATTGTCATTGTTGTCATTGTCACTGTCATCACTGTCATTGTCATTGTCATCCCTGTCATGTCTAATGTTATTGTCATTGCTGTCACTGCCATTTTCACTGTCATCCCTGTCACGTCTGATGTTATTGTCATTGCTGTCATTGTCATTGTCACTGTCGTGTCTGATGTTATTGTCATTGCTGTCATTGCCATTGTCACTGTCATCCCTGTCATGTCTGATATTATTGTCATTGCTGTCATTGTCATTGTCACTGTCATCACTGCCATTCTTGCTGTTGTTACTGTTGTCACTGTTACCATTGTCACTGTCATCCCTGTCATGTCTGATGTTACTGTCATTGCTGTCATTATTGTTGTCATTGTCACTGTCATCACTGCCACTGTTGTCATTGGCGTTTCCTGTGTGTGAAGCTTCTCTTCTTGGAGTCAGGGGTGCCTCTGGACATAGGGACTGTGGCTTCCTTGGTTGCACCAAGAGTCAGTGTAGCCTTTCCAGGAACAGGGTGGGTTCTTCCTGCTCTCTTTTTCTGACACGATTTTAGCAAAGCATCTGACAAACATATTGATGCTGCTTGTCTAGAAACTGGTCAGAATGGTGATAGGACAGACGCCATCAGAGCAGGTGGAATGGCTATACCAGAAGAGTGATCATCCATGGTGCCCAGGGATGTGTGCCCAGTCTTGTGCTGTCAAACACTTGGATTCAGGCAGTGAGTACCAGGGAAGGTCTTTTTTCTAGATTTAGCCCAGAGAAGGTATCTCATGGACCTTCCCCACTAGAAACCTCCATAATCCCTCTTCTATCCATCTCCTTCTCTCTCCCTAGTTCAGCCTCTAGTTACCTCTGACCTAGGAAATAACTGGCTTCCTTTCTCCTCATCTACTGTCCAGAGAGCTGCGGGATCTTGCTAAATCACCCATGCTTAAGAAATGCCCATGATTCTCTGCTTTCTCTAGGATAGAATAAGATCTCAGCCTGGCATTAAAAACCTTCCCTTCCAGTCTCTGGGCTCATTGAACATTCTAAATCTTCACACGATCCTCATCTAGCCAACAGACCACCAGGCTGTTCCCCAGACTTGAGGGTCCAAATTTTGCCTCTGTCTCTGTATCCCCCGTCCCTAAGGCACAGAATGCATCCTTTCTTCCTTACGGTCTCTAGAGCCTTGGCAGGCCACCTCTTGCAGACTGCTCTTCCTGATTCCCCCAAGTTTGGGGTGGCTTTCTTCCCCCCCCCCGCTGTATCTTTGTTATCCCATTTATAGCACATATGTCTGTATATTGTTTCCCCCCAAAAAAACAATGCTAGCTCCCTGGAAATGGGGTTGCTTTTAGTTTTTTTTTTTTTCTCAGCATCCTAAAGGTCTAAATATCCTGGCACAAACTAGGTGTCTGGGTTGCCTTGGATTTCTTCTAGGGGACTTTGGCCAAGGTGACTTGAGTAGGTTGATGAAGTTGAGAATTCAGGCAGAAAACACTCAAACCTGGCCTTCATTTCCCTTCTTCTCCCCTCTCTTCCCTGTTTCCTTGCTCATACCATAAATGCAGGTCCCGGGTGCTGGGCAATAAGAGACCAGTAGGCTGACCCGCCAGGCTCTGTGGCCTTTAGGGGACTCTCTGCACAGTACACTGTATTGACTCTTGTCTTCATGACTTTCCCCTGGGAGGAGGAGGGGATTTGACTGGGGGGCTTCTTTCTAAGAACTCTCCAAGTTCAAAGGCTGACGGATATACTCTGCATCCAGTTCCAGCCCGGAGCTGGGAGAAGCCCACCAAGTGCCAAAGGAAGGGGAGCTGGCCTTATGCCCAGCACTGAGACCCTACTTTCCTGGTCTTGCCATAGATACCATATGGAGGGGATCAAGAATTTGGCCATCAAAAAGTTACACTTGGGGCTTTTGGACAGCCTCTCTAGTAGTGTCACTTTTCATTTCCCAGGGCAAAGGGAGGAGTGGAGATGGAGGGAGGAAGAGACAGAAATAGAGAGAAAGAAAAGGGAGGGAGAGGGAGATAGTGAATCTTCAAATATGAGGGGCCTTTAGAGTTAAGAATAGCTCCCGGAGAAGGAAAGGGAAGGGACGGAGTCACACTGCCTTGGTTCTTGGGCACTGGCCCTCCCTAGCCCTGCCCCAACCCCTTGCAGTCCAGCATTGCATTCAGCAAGGGCTCTGGCCATGGGGAGGGAGAGTTGGCCCAATCCTCTGGCTGATTTCATTAGTTTGGAGCAACATAAATTAAGCAGGCAACAAGGGCATGGTTTTGCATCAGCAGATATTACCTCATGTCTGTCCTGTTCCTTATGTGTTTAATTCATTCATCCATAAAGTGTGTGTGTGTCTGCTCTTCCAGACGATAGAAGTCTCAGCTCATCCAAAACCAAGAGGCACTGGGGGCCTTGGAGGGGGCAGCCTCTGGGCCCCAGAAAGGACTGCCTTAGGTTAGGGATGTGGTCCCTGTCTTATGCTCCATGCCTCCAGGGTTTGCTTTGGTTCTGGCTACATCAACAAAACTTCCCTCATTTCAGCGTGGGTCCTGCTGGACAGGGACTGGATGGACAAGTCATGAGCCAGAAAAGGGGATGCTGTCCATGCAGACTGACCCTAAGCTCTGCCAGGGCAAGCCGGCCAGCCGCAGTGACTGGGTCAGGCCAGGTGTGGGCTTTGCCGAGTGTAGGCAGAATCTCTGTGGCCCAAGGAGGGCGAGAAGCAGTCACACTGCCATTCTAGAGGACTCCTGAGCCAGCAAAACGAAGGTGCCAGGAGGTGAGAGGCAAGAGAACGAGACAAAGCCTGAGGTTACATGTTCAAAGTCTGGAATGATTTTTCAAGTCTCCTGCCTCTGGCTCTAAACAGATCATTTTACTCATGATGAAATCAGCTCTGAGGCGCTGAGTAACAGTACCAGGGTCACACAGCTGGCAGTGCTAGACTGAGACTATCCTAAGCAGGGACTGTCATAACCCCATGATAGCAGCTCTTATTTTTCTGAATGCAGGAAAGATTTCTTTTATATTCTTGCAACAATGGATGCGCAGGTTATTAGACACATTTTTGAAACTCCAAAGGCAGCATTTATATCCTGAAGCACAAGTCCCTCCCTTGATTCCCCACTAATTGGATGTCACAGAAGTTATATCATTTCTTTAAATAAGTGAACAAAGCGTGACTCCCAAGCGGGATGACTGGAGGTCCCAAAGACTTGGACATCCCTTGAGCCTTGACAGACAGGCTCCATATCTAGTCCAAGAGGACTCAGAGGATGAGATCCTTGTTCCTTCTGGTGTGCTGGTAAATGTTTAACAATTGGTGCTCCAGAAAAAAAATATACAAAACACAATTTTAAGTTTAATTTGAAATATTAACATTTTCTCCATCATTTCCTTTAGAAAATCAGTGAAACAAAATAAAGTCCCAATTTGTAACAATAGTCAGTTTCTGAGATGTAAATACTCTCACTGAAAATCTGACCATCAGCTCTCCTAGGCCTGACCAACAATGACCCATGTCAAGTGCATTTGGGGTTAGGGTTCTGACTTGGCCCTGTGGCCTTTACTTTTTCAAATCAGAACTGAAGATTAAAGTAGATGCACCTTCAGCTAGCTCACTTCTGGCTGGGGAAAGAGCCTTATGATCCTTTTCTCTCAGTTAATCAAATAAATATTGATTAACCACTCAAGACAGTCCCTGCCCTCTGGGCACTTAGAGTCTGAGACAATGTGCAGACAATCTGCAAACAAGCAGATCTGGGACAGCTAGGAAATCATTGAGAGAGGGAAGCTAGTAGAATGTGGAGGGGTTGGGGAAGGGTTCTGGTAAGGGACGGAATTACAGTAGGAGGAATTAAGAAGGGAAAATATCCCAGCCACAGAGGATGGTCGGAGAACACTTGTGTTGTTTGTGTCTGACTCTGTTGAGCCCATTTGGAATTTTCTTGGCAAAGATCATGGGATGCTGTACGTTGCCTTCTCCAGTTCATTTTACAGATGAGGAAACTGTGGCAAACAGGGTGAAGTGACTTGTCCAGAATCACAGAGCTAGGGAGTTTGTGAGGGCAGATCTGAACTCGGGTCTTCTCAGCATTAAGCCTGGTACCCCCTCCACTCCATCCTAGCTGCTGATACCTGGAGTGTCTTGTGTATGGAACAGCTAGGAGGCCAGTGTCACTCAAGCTACAAGGTGAGAAGTAGGAAGTAAGAAGCCCACAAAGGGAGGAAGGAACTGGGTTATGAGGGGCTTTGGATGCCAAACAGACCATTTTGTATTTGCCCCTGGAGACAATAGGGAGACACGGGAGTTTACTGAATGAATAAGGGCTAACGAGGTCACTTCAGCGGTTGGGGAGTGGCTTGGACTGGAGTGGGGAGAGCAGGCAGACCCCCAACAGCTGTTGCCATGGAATGAGGTGATGGGAGCTTGCGGTAGTGTTGGGACAGGGTCAGAGAAGAGAAGGGCTGCATTGGAGAAATGCTACAATGGCACCATATTGGATATGGGCCGAGGAGTCCAAGACGGCCCCTGGGTTCGAAGCCTGATGATGGGAGAGGAGAGTGTCACCCTCTTTTCCCAGTTGGAAAGGTGTTGGGGGGAGGGTTTTGGAGGAAAGTTAATGAGTTCTGTTTGGGACATGTCTACTGGACTTCCATTTTGAAGAAATTCGATTTTGAAGGGGAGGAACAACCGAGAGAATCACCAGACTGGAAATGGTCATTAAATCTGGGGGAGCTGATGATGTCACCAAGTGAAGTAGAATAGACAAAATGGCCCAGGACAGAGCCCTGAGGGAGAAGAGAGCGAGAAAGGGAAAGCAAAGAGGGAGGGAGAGAGAGAGAGGGGAGAGAAGAGAAGGGGAGGGGAGGGGAGAGGGAGAGCCGAGACAGACAGAGGAAGTCCAGCTGCCCTTGGCTGCTACCTCCAGCGCTGACTGGGGATGACCGAGCCAGTCTCAGTCCCTTGCTTTCCTCTGCTCCTCCCTGATTCTCTCCCCTCCCAGAGCAGGATCTCTCTGCAGTCTCCTCTAAAGAAGTGACAATCTCCAGGAGGCTTAGGACGTTTAACAGGGAAATTCAGGGGAGGGGGGAGGGGGGCGGGATGCCCCCAGTCCCTCTCCCATGGCCTCCCCGCCTGCCTCTTCACACCCAAGGGGGCCCTGGCGGCTCATTTGCAGGCAGGCCAGGGGCTGCCCACGTGAGGGGCACAGAGGCGCGATTGACCGCGAGGCTGGGGGGGGGCCCTGGCCTGGCCCCAGCTCTCATTAGTTACTGGCCCAAGGGTTAGTCACAGCTCACAGGATCTTTTCTTCCCGGGACAATCCCCCGCCCTGTGCAGGGTAGCCTTCCTCACCGCGCAGCCAAGGCGGAAGGCAGCTGAAGAGGCATCTGCCAGCCTTCCCAGAGATGCCCGCCTTCCAGCCCACCCTCTGCAGCCGGCGGGCGGCGCTCTGGCCCTCTCCCCACACGTCCTCCTCCTCATTTGAATACAGGTGCACTGCCCCAGCCTCGCGGGCCGGCCGGGCAGCTCCCTCCCCCCTCCCGCCTTCAGCCCAGGAAGGGGGAGGGGACAGCCCTCCCTCCCCCCGGCCCTCTGCTGTTTGTCGCCAGTTCTGTCCCAAGTGAAGTCCGGGAAATAGTGCGTTTGGAAAGCGAGCCGGCCGAAGCCCCAGGCTCCCGGGCCGCCCCCTGCCCTCCCCAGGCTCTCTCCGGCTGGCTCTGAGCCCCTCTCTCTGCCCTTGCAGGGTCCCGCCTAGCTCGAGGCTCCGATGATGGAGCCGTCCCCGAGGCTGCTCCGGAGGCTTCCGCAGGCGCCAGACTCCAGGGGCTTTGGAGGCGAGTTGTGATGGGACCCGAGATCCGACTGCCAGCGGGCGGGAGCAGGAGCTGAGGGCGGCCCGGAGCCCGAGAGGATGAGCCGGGGGCCAGAGCCGGCCCCCAGGCAGCCCGGGATCTGACCGCCCGCCCTCCCCCAGCAAGGGAATGGCCAAACCTTTCTTCAGACTCCAGAAGCTCCTCCGGCGCACCCAGTTCCTGCTCTTTGTCATCACGGCTGCCTATCTGATGGCGGGCAGCCTCCTGCTCCTGCAGCGATCCCGCCTGGCCTTGGTGCCCCAGGGGCCGCGGCCGGCCCCCAGCCCGCTGCAGGCTCTGCCCGTGGCTGCCGTGGCCCTCGGCGTCGGCCTCCTGGACGGCGGCCCCGACCCTCCCGAAAGCCCCAAGCTGCTCCTGGGAGTGGACATGCTTCACCGGCCCCCAGGGGCCGAGCCGAGGCTGGGGCCCCGCTGGCTCATGGCCCGCAACTCGGAGCTCCGCCAGCTGAGGCGACACAGGTTCCGGCACTTGGGGGGTGACCCGGAGGGAGCTCGGGGCCTGGGGCCCCAAGCTGGAGACCCCAAGGCCCTGAAAGAGGCCGCAGAGAGCCAAGGTAAGCCTGGGGGTTCTGCTGGGGCCGTCAGCGTGTCTACACGTGCGCTTGGGCTGGGGCTGCTCATCCCTGCACCCCAGAGCTCTCCCCTCCGAGCATCATGGGGCCCGATCCATGGGGGAGGGGCGGAAGGGGGAGTCATCCGCCTCCAGGTACTCTCGGCTCTCATTACCCCTCCTCCCATCTTGGGGGTCCCTTGCCTTGTGCCCCGCACTGTGTTCAGGGCTCGTTTCTCCACTTTCAAAGTAGGACTAGACTGAGGCCTGCAGGGGGGTGGGGAGGGTAGCCTGCTCCGTGGTTCACTGGGCAAGTGACTTAACCATTTGCCTCAATTTCCTCATGTGTAAAGCAGCCCTTCCCTCCCTGTCAGGATTGTTGTGAAGCTCCAATGAGATAATAGCTGTACAGCGTTTAGCACAGTGTCTGGCACACAGTAGGCGCTTAATAAGTGCTCATTCCCTTCCTCCCTTCCCCTCTTCCCGGCTGTAGCTACAGGAAAGCCCAACTCTCAGACAACCCTTAGGCTGGCCAAGGGCTAATAGCCCTCCTGCCCTGGTGGGGGGCACTTCTGAACTCCCCTTCTTCTCCTGTGTGTTTCTGGACCTGGCACATTCAGGCATCTGTGCCAGGCTCCAGAAAAGCCTGGATGTTAGAGGCAGAGAATATGGTGCAGGGAGGAGGGCCTTTTTCATGCCCCTGAGCTCCCACCGCCCCAGAGTCAGAGGGAGACCCGCTTGTGCCATGGCAAGTTCACTTTGGGGCTGGGGGTGGGGGCAGACCTCTGGATGACATGGGGATGCTTAACCGGAAGGAGAAGGCAGGTGGGCCTCCCCTGGGCCCTGCCCTGTCCTCTCTGCACCTTCCCCAGGTGGGGAGAGCCCAGTGTTGGGGGGGGGTGACACAGGGGAGCCACCGAGTAACAAGCCCAGGGCCTCCTGGGGCCATGCTACTGCTCTGGGTGACTTGTGGTCTTGTGCCCAGTGATGGGAGGCAATGCTGTGGGTAGGGAGGACAGGGTGGCTGTGGCCTGGCCCCGACATGGGGGTGGAGGCCGGAGGCAGCTCTTCCTGCTCCAGACTGGCTGAATGGGCTGGCTGGCAGCCTTCTGGGGCCTCTGAGAGTGGGGGCTCAGGGTCGGGTTCTGCTTTAGGGAGGTTAGTGCCTGGGACCTGGCCCAAGCTTCCCCACTCTGACAGTCTGGTCAGAGTGGCCAGCTGTATTGGGAGGACGTCTGGGTGTGGGGCTCAGGGAGGGGTCCTGGCCCGAGAGCAGGGAAATAAGGGTGCTTAGGCCAGGTTACATCCTCATGGGGGGAGCAGTCTGGGCAGTGGGTGCCGGTCAGCCCCCCAAGGCCGGACTTTGTAGCTTTTCTCTGAAGCAGGTCGAGGAGGAGCAGCCTCAGCCTGGGAACGGCCCTCCCTCCCGAGCACGCCCCATGAGAGCCCCATTGTCTGGGCCCAGGCTCTTTGAAAGGGAATTTACATCTCATTTTTCATGCTTTACTTCGGGGCTGGGGGAAAAGGAAGCTAGCCAGGCCCGATCCCCTTGGCCAGCCGGGGGGGGGGGGGGGGGGGACGGGTTTTTTCCCAACTTTAAAACCCTTTTCCAGGGGGGGAAAGGGCCCCCCCTGGGGGGGGGACTCAGAGGGGACTAGCACTTCAGGGGAGCAGGAGCCTGAGACACCCCTGGACTTTCCCTTCACCTCAGCCCAGGCAGGCCAACAAGGCTGAATGGGGAGGGGCTTCTCCCCCTGGAAGGCCCCTCCAGCCAGGGTGAGCGTCTGGGTCAGCAGGCTGCCCTGGGCAGTCCTGAACTGACTTTACTTGGGGTATTCTTGGAAAAGATGCTGGAGCAGTTGGCCATGTCCTTCTCCAGCCTCCAACTGAGGCGAGCATGGCTAAATGACTTGCGCAGGGTCACACAGCTACTGTCTGATTTAAACTCAGGGAGATGAGTAAGGTTCTAAGCCCCCAATCCCCCTTCTGTCTGACAGATTGTGGCAGAATCTGTCCCCCTCCACTTAGCTGCCCTTGGTCTGTGTCCTGCACATGCACCTCTGAAATCGAAGTCCATTGTCAGCCTGAGATGTGTCCCCCCCACCCCTTTCTTCCCCACGGGACGTGTCCAGTGACTGAGGGCTTCTCATCTCTGCAGGCAGGCCTTCTCCTTGGGATCCTTCCTCTCCTAGGTTCCCAAAGACTATGTCATTATTAGCAGCATCTGTCAGGGCCCATCACATCTGGCAGAGGTCAGAAAGGAAGGAGAGAAGGAAGGGAGCAGGGAAAGAAGAGAGGGAGGAGAGAAAGAAAGAGACAGAGAAAGGAAGGAAAAAAGAAGGAAGGAAGCAATGAAGGAAGGAAGGAAGGAAGCAATGAAGGAAGGAAGGAAGGAAGGAAGGAAGGAAGGAAGGAAGGAAGGAA
>JAJPUD010025588.1:5696-17398 GCA_023553655.1 Myrmecobius fasciatus | reverse complement strand
CCACCAATAATCCTCCTCCCTTTAGAGTCCCTCCCTCTCCTTTATACCTTTCCCCTAATCCTTCTATTAGTTTATCCCTTTCCTTTTCTCCCCTCCCTCCTACCTTCCCACAAGGAGGGTCAGGCCTTTCTTTGAAGCCAAATGTGTCTGATATACTCTCTTAGAGTCCAATTTAATGAGAGTAAGGTTTACACAATACTCATCACCCTCCCTACTTTCCCTCAATCATATTAGATCTTCTATGTCTCTTTATGAGATTTTGCCTTATTTTACCTCCTTTATTTTTACTTTATTTTGCCTCCTTCCCCCCCTTTTTTTAGTATGGTATCCCTTCCACCTCTAATTTCCTTTCCATTATTATCTGTTCAATTCTTATTTTTAAGGTGTTGTTTTCTTCAGTTACCTTTTTAAGTTCCTTTTGTAACTGGCCAATTTGTTCACTGCACTCTTTTTCCACTTCACTAATTTTATTTTTTAATAAATTGGTGTCTTTTTCATATCTCTTTTGCAGGGCATCATATCCTTCTTGCAAGATACTGTATCCTTCTTGCACTGATTTCAATTTATTTTCCCATTCATCCTCCAGCTCTCTTTTGAGGTTCTTTATGCAATCTTCCAGAAAGGCCTTTTGAAACGGGGACCAGTGATGGTCGCTGTTTTTTTCTGGATTTTTGTCTAAAGAAACCTCTGTATCTGAGGTAGTTTCTTTGCCTTGATAAAAGCTGTCTATGGTGAGAGCTCTCTTTTGCTTCTTCATCATTTTTTTTTTTTTTAGACAGAGTGGATATCTCTTTAAGGTAGGGGAAAAAAAAACCTCGGCTGAAGACGCTTTGGCCTGGGGCACTTCGGCGAGTTGATTTAAGGTGCTGGGTCGGTGGGGGCTAGGACTAAGTCCGAATTACTCCTTAAACAAGGCAAGTCTGCCAGAACACCTGTCCCCAATCAGGGCAGAGTGTCCCGAGTGCCTCAGATAAACTCCAGGTGTTTGGAATTTGGAGTTTGGAGTTTGGAATTTCTTCCAGGATGAGCCGAGCTGAGTCCCACCCTCACTTCCGGCCTGCACAGTTGTAGTCTATTTATCTCTTTGTCCGAGTCCGACTAACCTGATATGAAGTTCTCCAAAGAGCCGTGCCCAAATATTTCTGAGTTTGTTGACTTGAAGATCAGTTCAGAGGCTTATTTTATTGTTGATTTGAGAGAAGATCGGAGGAGAGGCAGAAAGTCACCTTTTCACTCCGCCATCTTGGCTCCGTCCCCTTTCCATTATTATCAAAGAAAATCAAATTATACCCCCATTCTTTAAGGATACCTATAGTAGAAATATAGTTCTCAAGAGTTCTTTCCTTTTTACCTTTTTATGCTTCTCTTGAGTTCTCTATTTGGAGGTCAAATTTTTTGTTTAGATCTGGTCTTTTCATTAGAAATAGGTGAAATTCTCCTGTATCATTGAATGACCATCTTCTTCCCTGGAAGATGATGCTCATTCTAGCTGGATAGCTTATTCTTGGCTGTAATCCAAGTTCTTTTGTCTTGTGGAATATCTGATTCCAGGCCCTTTGATCCTTCAATGTGGAAGCTGACAGGTCCTGTGTAATTCTAATTACAGTTTGTCAGTGTTTGAACTGTTTCTTTCTAGCTGCTTGCAATATCTTTTCCTTGGTGCGATAGTCCTGAAATTTGGCCACGATATTCCTTGGGGTTTTAATTTTGGGGTCTCTTTCTGGAAGTGATCGGTGAATTCTTTCAATGCCAATTTTGCCTTCTGATTCTAAAACATCAGGGCAATTCTCTTTCATGATTTCCTGGAAGATAGCATCAAGGTACTTTTTTTCATCGTGGCTTTCAGGGAGTCTGATAATCCTTAGATTGTCTCTCCTGGATCTGTTTTCCAAGTCAGTTGTTTTTCCTACGAGATATTTCATATTTTCTTCTATTTTTTCATTTTTTTTTGTTTTTGTTTGACTGATTCTTGATGTCTTGAGTCATTTACTTCTATTTGTTCAATTTTAATTTTTAGAGTATTATTTCCTTCAGTTATCTTTTTTAGCTCCTTTTGTACCTGGCCAATTGAATTTCTTGATTCAATGCATTCTTTTTCCATTTTGCCAATTTTATTTTTCAATGAATTGTCTTTTTCCAATTCACCAATTTTGTTTTTCAGTGAATTGTCTTTTTCCAACTTGCCATTTTTATTTTCCAGTGAATTGGTGATTTTTTTCCAATTCACCATTTTTATTTTCCAGTGAATTGGTGATTTTTTTTCCAATTTACCTATTTTGTTTTTCAGTGAATTGTTGTTTTTTTTCCAATTCACCATTATTATTTTCCAGTGAATTGGTTATTTTTTCCAATTCACCAATTTTATTTTTCAATGAATTGTTTTCTTTTTCCAATTCACCAGTCCTGTTTTCCAGTTTTTGATATCTCTGTTGCCCTGATCTCAATTTATTTCCCCATTCTTCTTTCTTCTACCTCTCTTTTAAGATTCTTTATGCAATCTTCCAGGTAAGCCTTCTGGAAGGCATACCAGCTTAAGTCCTCCTTTGTGGCTTCATCTGGGATTGTTTTCAGAATCTCAGGATCTGGGGACTGCTCTATTTTTTCTCCGTAAAAGCTGTCTATGGTGAGAGCTCTCTTCTGCTTCTTACTCATGCTTTTGAGTTGAGGTATCAGTCACCAGGAGGGAATATTGCTGCAGTTTCAATTTGCCCTGGGAAGTTTGCCGAGTTGACTTCAGGTCTAAGGCTGTTGGGTCTAGATCTGCACTAGGACCAAGTTTTCAGCTGCTCTCGATCCACCCTTTACCAAAGGCAGATCTGCCAAAGCACCTGCCCGCAAGCAGAGCAAAGTGGCCCAGGCGTCTCCCAGGGGCTTCCTGGGTGCCTAAAATCTGTCCCTCTCTCACAGCCCTTACTTCAGCCCCAGCTGGAGTCTGAGTGCAACCAGAGGCCGATTTCCCCTGAGGCTAACCTTCTCTGAAGTTTTTTCAAAGTAGATTGTTGATAGAAGTGTGTTGTAATCCAAGTGTTTGGTGGAGCCCTCATTCCCACACCAGTTCGGAGGCTCAATTTGTCTGGGTCTGAGGGAAGGTCTCTGGAGCTCACAGAGAATGCTGTCTGCAGTTTGCCATCTTGGCTCCGCCCCCTCTTAATTCCATTTTTAAAAAGTGAAATTGAACAATCCATAAATTAAATCCCTAAGAAAAAAAATCTCTAGGATCAGATGGAATTTCCTATACTATATTTTCATTCAGGTCTCATTCTCAAACTGTTATCCACCAACACTCCCTCCTGGAACTTCTTTTCTTTATGCTATATAATTTTCCTTGGTGATCTTATAAGGTTCCATGGATTTGGTTATAATCTCTATGCAAATTCCTCACAGTGTTACATATTTATTTGTATATACCTACATATGTGTGTTTTCACATATGTTTGTGCAGTCCTGCATCACTACTTACTTCTTCAACATCTCAAATTCAATGTTTCCTTGACATCTCAAATTCAGCATGCCCAAAGGAGAACTCATTATCTTTTCCCAACAATCCTCCATTCTTCTTATCTTCCCTATCATTGTCAATAGTAATACATTCCTCCTAATTACAAAGGATTTCCTCGTCAATTCCTCATTTATACACAGCTCATAAAGCCAGTCACCAGATCTTCTTTCATTCATATGTCTTGTATTTCAGTATATTCTCTTCTCTTCATTTACACAGCTATCATCTTTGAACAAGCCATTATCTTTTCACATCTGAAATACTGATATATTCTGGCTGGTCTCCCTGCCACAAGCCTCTCCCTATTCCAATATATTCCCCACTCAAAAGGATCTTGTAAAATATAGGTCTGATTTCATCAATTCCTATTCAATAACATCCAATGGTTTCCTAGTATCATGTGATAACCTCTCTTTGGCAATAATATACCTTCAAAATCTGGCCTCCTCTTACTTTCCCAAGCTACTTACATTATATATTATAACTATATATTATACTCTTGTACTTACTGTATTAGACACATTCTATACTCCTGCCAAATAGGATTACTTATTCTTGCTCACAAATGGCACTCTATCTTTTGACTCTGCATCTGTCTTGGCATTTTTGGAAGCTTTTATCTCTTCACCTGGAAATCCATGTTTTCCTGGCTGCCTTCAAGATTCAGCTCAATTCCTACGATCTGCTAGGAGCCTTCATATTTCTGGGTCTCCAATCCAATTCTTTTTACATCAACATTCGCTCAGAGATTACATTCCATTTGAGAAAGAAAAGAGAGACAGAGACAGAAACAGAAATAGAGACAGAGAGGCAGAGACTGAGACAAAGACACAAAGACAGATACAGAGACACTATATCAGACAGAGTGGTAGAGAGAGAAAAGAAAAAGAGAGAGAGAAAGAGAAAAAGAAAGAGTGAGTCTGTATATAATTCTTTGCATGTTGTTTAGCATGGAGCTTGGTTGAATGCTAGTTGAATGATTGACTGAATAAGAGAATGAATCACAACTTTGTTTAGGTAATGAATTTTCATTTTTTTTATAGAAGTGATCATGCAAAAGGAAACTGTCAATTTTATCCTGACTGCCCCCCACAGACCTAAAATGCTCTTCTCCATAATATTGACTCTTGGCTTTTCTATTTTCCTTTAAATTCCTTCAAAATTCTTTCTAATTCAAATTTAACTTTCTAGAAGAAATCTTTCCCAATATATCTTAAATATAATGCTTTCCCTTTTAGATTATTTCTAGTTTATCCCTTTGCATATATATCTTATTTGTATATTATTGTATGACTCTGAGATGGTAACAACATTTGTCTTCCTCAGTTTCCTTAATTATATTATGATGATAAATGTAACACCTACTTCACAGGGTTGTTGTGATGAGCAATTGATATAATTTTAAAATTATGAGCCATAATGCCTAGAAGATAGTGAGTGCTTAATAAATTCTTGCTTTCTCTCTCCTTTATTTTTTCCCTCCCTCTTTTTCCTCCTTTCTCTTCTTCCTTTATTCCTTTCAGTCTTTTTAATATTTCTATTGTTCACCTCTTTCACACCACTTAGCAATGCTACCATCCTGGAACAGACCCTTATTATTATTCTTAAATCAGAAATATTGCAATATTTCTACAATACTCTACTGATTGGTACCCCTAACTTACATCTTTTCTTACTCCAGTCTATCCCCAATTCATCTGACAAAATATTTTTAGTAAGCATGTCTACCATTGTCAGTCCCATTTCTCCATTTGGAAATAGTGAGGTAATCCAATATGTATATGGTGCTAGGCCTGGAGTGCAGAATGCCTGAGTTTAAATATGGATTGAAACATTAACAAGCTTCTTGACCCTAGGGAAGTCACTTAACTAACTCCTGTTTCCCTTGGTTTCCCCAAATATAAAATTGAAATGATAATAGCATCTTCCTCACAGGATTGTTGTAAGGACCAAATTAGATGTTTGTAAAATACTTAGCACAATACCTGACACATAGTAGGCATTTAACAAATACTTGTTTTCTTCCTTCTTTCTACTAAATATGCTTCAGTGTTTCTGTTGTTTGTGAGAACAAACTAGAAAGTCTGAAGTAGTTTCAGAAAGAAATGCATGAAATGTCCTCTCATCCAACGTCTGAAAGGTTATTATTATTTAGTATTTACACAATGAGTACCCCACAATTAAACATTTTTCCTAAAGTTTAACATAAAAGCAAAGTAGATTGAGATGAATATGAGTATTGCAAATATTCAGTAACATTTGGGAGAACACAAAACACAAAGGGAACCAGAACAAAAATTTGGGTAGACCCAAAGCAAGACCTGAATAAAGTGACCCAAAGTAAAAATTTCTGGATGGTTCCAAGATAAAATACCTTGAAGATATCTTAGGCATCCCTAGTGGGTTACTGAGGTCAGGATGATATTGTGAGTGTGAATAATCTTGTCCCATAATGTTGGATTTGAATAGTATCATAATTTTGGATCATATAATAAATAATCATTAACAACTGCTTATTAATTCTAGGGCCAAATCTAAAAAAAATTGTTTGGCTTTTAAATCCCTAAGGGGAGCTAACTGGTACATTGGATATAGTTCTAGACCTGAAGTAAGAAAGATATGGGTTCAAATTTTGTCTCAGTCATATGCTTATCTTTGTAAATCCAGGACAAATGGCTGATGAGTGGCTTAACTTCTTAGCTTGTGAAAATGGAATTAAATTAAGATAATAGTAGTACCTACCTCAAAGAGTTGTCATAAGGTTTATATAAGTTGGAAACTTTAAAGTTCTATTAACTATAGTTTCATAGGCAGTCCCATTACTATGTTTACATGTACTCACAAATTCAGTAATATGTGCCTCCTTGCTGTTCTCATAAACCTCATTCTCTTTTTTTTTTGACTCCATATATTTTTCATTGATTTCCTATTCCAACCCTTATTGCCTATAATTATCTTCTCTTCATGTTCATCTCCAGGCTTTTTGGGCTTCCTTTATATCCTAGGGTGAATTTCATCTACCAGAAGAAGCCCCTTTAATCCTAGTGAAGCCCCTTTAATGCTAGGGAATCTTTTTTTTTAATTGCTACTAAGTATTGTTTATGTTACTTAAATTTATTAATTTTAATACATATTGCTTTATAAATCATGTTGAGAGAGAAAAATCAGAGCAAAAGGGAAAATCATGGGAGAGATTTACAAAAAAGAAGTGAATACAGCATGTACTGATTTGTATTCAATTTCCATATTTCTTTTTTCTGGATGAAGGTGGCATTTTCTTTTTTTTTTTTTTTTTTTTTTAGATGCAACAGGAGACCTTGGTCTTTTTATTTTTATTTTTTTAAATTTTATTTGCAAAACATATGTATCGGTAATTCTTCAACATTAACCCTTACAAAGCTTTCTGTTACAAATCCCCCCACACCCGAGTCCCCACCCTCACCCAGATGGCAGGATATCTACTACATGCTAATTATGTTAAAATACTTGACAAATCGAATATATGTATACAAAGGTGGCATTTTCTGCCCAGAGTCTATTGGGGCTTGCTCTGGATTACTGAACCCCTGAGAAGAACCAAGTCTTTCATAGCTGATCATCTCAAATTCTTGATGTTATTGTGTACAATGTATTCCTGGTTCTGCTTGTTTTGATCAGCATCTCAGTTCATGTAAATCTTTCCAAGCCTTTCTTGTTAATAAATTTTATAAAACAATAATATTCCATTAAGTGCACGTAACACAACTTGTATAGCTATTCCCCAATTAATGGGCTTCTATACATTTTCCAGTTCTTTGCTATCACAAAAAGACCTGCTACAAATATTTTTCCACATGTAGTTCTTTTTCCTTCCTTTTTGATTTCCTTGGGATACAAATCCAGTAGTGGCACTTCTGGCTCAGAGTATGCACAATTTTATAGCCCATTGGGTAGAGTTCCAGATTGCTCTCCAGAAGGGTTGGATCATTTCACAACTCCAAGAACAATGCATTAATGCCCCAGTTTCCTCACATCCCTTCCAATATTTGTGATTATTTCTTTCTATCATCTTACCCATCCTGAGAGGTGTGAGGTGGTATCTCAGAATTGTTTTCATTTACATTTCTCTAATCAATAGTGATTTAAAAGATTTTTTCAAGACTACAGATGACTTTAATTTTGTCATCTGAAAATTGTTTGACCATTTACCAAATGGGGAATGGCATGCATTCTTATGAATTTGGCAAAGTTCTTTACATATTTTAGAAATCAGATGTTTATCAGACAAACTGTAATTTTTTTTTGTAGCTTTGTACTTCTCTTTTAATTTTATGCACATTTCTATAAGTTTTGTTTATTTTCTTTTTTATTAAAGCCTTTTATTTAAAAAAACATATATGTGGAAAATTTTTCAACATTAGCCCTGCAAAATCTTGTGTTCCAATCTCCCCCTTCCCTGATGTCTTCTTCTAGATAGCAAGAAGTCCAATATATTTTAAACATGGTAGAAATATGTTAAATCCAATATATGCATACATATTTATACAATTATCATTCTGCACAAGAAAAATCAAATAAAACTAGTTAAAAAAGAGAAGCAAAACAAAATAGAGGCAAACAACAACAAAAAGAGTGAAAATGCTATGTTGTCAACCACACTCAGTTCCCATAGTACTTATCTCTGGATGTAGATGGCTCTCTTCATCACTGAACAATTGGAACTGGTTTCAACCATGTCATTGTTAAAGAGAGCCATGTTCATCAGAATTGATCACCATAAAATTTTGTTGTTGCTGTGTATAATGAT
Organism: Myrmecobius fasciatus; assembly: GCA_023553655.1. Classification (NCBI taxonomy): domain Eukaryota; kingdom Metazoa; phylum Chordata; class Mammalia; order Dasyuromorphia; family Myrmecobiidae; genus Myrmecobius; species Myrmecobius fasciatus. Next base: position 9,113 of record JAJPUD010025588.1, on the reverse strand, counting down.
CTCCTGGTTCTGCTCGTTTCACTCAGCGTCAGTTCATGCAAGTCTCTCCAGGCCTTTCTGAAATCATCCTGCTCGTCGTTTCTTACAGAGCAACAACAATATTTTATGGTGATCAATTCTGATGAACATGGCTCTCTTTATCATGTTATACTCATTCTTTGTAACTCAAAGCATTTAGCAAAACTTGTCATATACATAGTAGGTGCAAAATAATTACTTTTTTATTCCTCTTGATAAATATGGTATCAAATTTAGGTTATACACTGTAAATTTAATTTCAAATTTCTGCTTCAGAAAGACTTAATTTTTTTAATTAATTAAAGCATTTTGTTTACAGAACATATGAGTGATTTTTCTACATTGATCTTTGCAATTTTTTTTATTCCAAATTTTTCCCCTCCTTCACCTGACCCCCACCTGTATATGACAGGTAGTCTAATACATGTTAAATATGTTAAACTATATGACAAATCCATATACACAGTTATCTTACTACAACAAGAAAAATCAGATATAGAAAAAGAAAAAAAAACAACCTAAAAAGGAAAATAAAATGCAAGCAAATATTCACAGAAAGCGTCAAAATGCTGTGTTGTGGTTCACACTCAGTTCCCACAGGCCTCTCTCTGGATGTATATGACTATCTTCATCACTTAACAATAGGAACTGGTTTGAATCACCTCATTGTTAAAGAGAATCACATCCATCAGAATTAATAATTGTATAGTCTTGTTGTTGTGTGTAATGATTTACTGGTTCTGCTCATTTCACTTAGCATCAGTTCATGTAGGTCTCTCCAGGCCATAACATTCATATACCATAATTTATTCAGCCATTCTCCAATTGATGGGCATCCATTCAGTTTGCAGTTCCTTGCCACTACAAAAAGGGCTGCCACAAACATTTTTGCACATGTGGGTCCCTTTCCTTCCCTTAAGGTCTCGTTGGGATATAAGCCCAATAGAAACACTGCTGGGTCAAAGCGTATGCACAGTTTGATAACCTTTTATGCATAGTTCCAAATTGCACTCCAGAATGGCTGGATCCGTTCACAGTACCACCAAAAATATATCAGTGTCCCAGTTTTCCCACATCCCTTCCAGCATTCATCCTTATCTTTTCCTGTCATCTTAGCCAGTCTGACAGGTATATAGTGATATCTCAGAATTGTCTTACTTTGCATTTCTCTGATCAATAGTGATTTTGGAGCACCTTTTCATATGACTAGAAATAGTTTCAATTTCTTCATCTGAAAATTATCTGTTCATATCTCTTGACCATTTATCAATTGGAGAATGCCTTGAATTTTTATATATTTGAGTCAATTCTCTATATTTTACAAATGAGACATTTATCAGAACCTTTGAATGTAAAAATGTTTTCCCAGTTGATTGCTTCCCTTCTAATCTTCTCTGAATTAGTTTTGTTTGCATAAAAAACTTTTTAACTTGATATAGACAAAATTATCTATTTTGTGATTAAGGATGATCTTTAGTTCTTCTTTGCTCACAAATCCCTTCCTTTTCCTCAGATCCGAGAGGTAAACTATCCTATGCTCTTCTAATTTGTATATAATATCATTCATTATATCTAGATCATGAATCCATTTTGATCTTATCTTGGTATACAGTGCTCAACGTGGGCCAATGCCTAGTTTCTTCTATACTAATTTCCAATTTTCCCAGCAGTTTTTGTCAAATAGTGAGTTTTTATCCCAAAAAAGCTGGGGTCTTCGGGTTTATCAAACACTAGATTACTATTATAATTGAGTATTTTGTCTTGTATACCTAACTTATTCCACTGATCAACTACTCTGTTTCTTAGCCAATACCAAATGGATTCAATGACTGCTGCTTTATAATATAGTTTTAGATCTGGTACAGCTAGACCACCCTCATTTGTTTTTGTTTTTGTTTTTGTTTTTGTTTTTCATTAATTCCCTTGAAATTCTTGACCTCTTTTTCCAGATCAATTTCCTTATTTTTTCTTGGTCTTTAAAATAATTTCTTGGGATCTTGATTGGCATAGAACTAAATAAATAGATTTGTTTAGGTAGTATTGTCATCTTTATTATATTTTTCTCGACCTATCCAAGAGCACTTGCTATTTTTCCAATTGTTTAAATTTGACTTTATTTGTGTGGAAAGTGTTTTGTAGTTTTGCTCATATAGATCCTGAATTTTCCTTGGCAGATGTATTCCCAAATATTTTATGCTATCAAAAATTATTTTAAATGGAATTTCTCTTTGTATCTCTTGTTGTTGGACTTTGTTAGTGATGTATGAAAATGCTGATGATTTATGTGGATTTATTCTGTATCCTGCAATTTTCCTAAAGTTGGGGATTAATTCTAATAGTTTTTAGTTGATTCTCTAGAGTTTCTAAGTATACCATCATATCATCTGCAAAGAGTGATAATTTGGTTTCCTCATTATCTACTCTAATTCCTTTAATCTTATTTTCTTGTCATTGCCAAAGCTAGCATTTCTAATAAAATATTGAATAGTAATGGTGATAGTGGGCAACCTTGTTTCACCCCTAATATTATCAGCAATGTTTACAGTTTATTACCATTACGTATGATGCTAGCTGATGGTTTTAAATTGATGCTACTAACTATTTTAAGGAAAAGTCCATTTATTCCTATATCCTCTAGTGTTTTTAATAGGAATTGATGTTGGATTTTATCAAATGCTTTTTCTGCATCTATTGAGATAATCATATTTTTTGTTAATTTGGTTATTGATATAGTCAATTATGCTAATAGTTTTCCTAATATTGAACATCCCTGCATTCCTGGTATAAATCTTACTTGATCATGGTGTATTATTCTGGGGATGATTATCTGTAATCTCTTTGCTAAAATTTTATTTAAAATTTTTGCATCAATATTCATTAGGAAGATTGGTCTATAATTGTCTTTCTCTGTTTTCATTCAATTGTTTAGGTATCAGTACCACATCTGTGTCATAAGAGGAATTTGGTACGAGTCCTGCATTCCCTATTTTTTCAAATAGTTTAGATAATATTAAAGTTAATTGTTCTTTAAAAGTTTGGTAGAATTCATATGTAAATCCATGTGGTCCTGGGGATTTTTTCTTAGGGAGTTGATTAATATCTTGTTCTATTTCTTTTTTCTAAAATGGGACTATGTAAGTAATTTATTTCCTCTTCTGTTAATCTGGGCAATCAATATTTTTGTAGATATTCTTCCATTTCACTTAGTTTATCAAATTTATTGGCATAAAGTTGGGCAAAGTAACTCCTGATTATTACTCTAATTTCCTCTTCGTGGGTGAAAAGTTCTCCCTTATCATGTTTGAGACTAACAATTTGATTTTCCTCTTTCCTTTTTCTAATCAAATTAACTAGAGGTTTATCTATTTTGTTTTTTTTTTTCATAAAACCAACTTTTAG
>JAJPUD010025587.1:1608-15667 GCA_023553655.1 Myrmecobius fasciatus | reverse complement strand
TTTTTTTTTTTTTTTTTTTTTTTGCTGAGGCAATTGGGGTTAAGTGAATTGCCCAGGGTCACACAGCTAGGAAGTGGTAAGTGTCTGAGATCAGATTTGAACTCAGGTCCTCCTGACTTCAGGGATGGTGCTCTACCCACTGCACCACCTAGCTGTCCTGATTTGGTATAGATAAAGCTGATGCAGTGGGTAGAGCACCAGCCCTGAAGTCAGGAGGAACTGAGTTCTTTATTATATGTATTATATTATATATTATCATATATATTATTCTATATTATCTATGGTACCCTTTAATAATATATAGTTTCCTTCCTTATTTCTTTTAATTAGATCTATTTTTGCTTTTACTTGATCTGAAATCAGGATTGCTACCCCTGATTTTTTTGTTGTTGTTGACCTGAAGCATAATAGATTCTGCTCCAGCCCTTTACTTTCACTCTGTATGTATCTCTATGTTTTAGATCTGTTTCTTGTAAACAACATATTGTAGGATTCTGGCTTTTAATCCAGTCTGCTATCTGATCCCGTTTTATGGGAGAGTTTATTCCATTCACATTCACAGTTAAAATAACTAATTCTGTATTTCCTGCCATTTTATTTATCCAAAATTATGTTTTTCTCTTTCCTTTCCCCATTCTCCTTTCCCCCCACCCCAGTATTTTACTTTTTTTGTTGTTGTTCAGATTTGGTCTTTTCATTAAAAATATGTGAAATTCACCTATATCATTAAATGTCTATCATTTTCCCTGAAAGATAACATTGAATTCTAGCTGGATAGCTTATTCTTGGCTGTAATCCAAATTATTGGACTTCACTAAAGCCATGAGGAAAAAAAAAGAACCTAGACACTATCTTAGAGGAAATCATGAAGGAAAACTGCCCTGATATTTTAGAATCAGAAGATAAAATAGCCATTGAAAGAATTCACCAATCACCTGCTGAAAATGATGCCCAAATTAAATTCTTAAGGAATATCATGGCTAAATTTCAGGACTGTTGCACAAAGAAAAGATATTGCAAGCATCTAGAAAGAAACAATTCAAATACCAAGGAGAAATAATAAGGATCACCCAGGATCTATCAGCTTCCACCTTAAAGGGTCAAAGAGCCTGGAATCAGATATTGCAAAAGGCAAAGGAACTTGGATGATAGCCAAGAATAAACTATCCAACTAGAATGAGCAATATCTTCTAGGGAAAAAGATGGACATTTAATGATATAAGTGAATTTCATCTATTTTTAATGAAAAGACCAGGTTGAACAAAAAATTTGACCTCCAAACACAGAACTCAAGAGAAGCATTAAAAAGGTAAAAAGGACTAAAAAAACTCTTGAGAACTATATTTCTATTATGGGTATACTTAGAGAATGTGGGTATAATTTTATTTCACTTTGATAATATGAAAAAGAAAATAGAGGTGGAAAGGGGATCATACTGGAAAAAAGAGGAAAAGGGAGGTAAAATAAGGTTAAAAAAGGAGTTAAAAATGAGGTAAAATCTCATGGAGGCAAAGAAAACATAATATAACTGAGGGAAAGAAGGGAGGGGGATGAGCATTGTGTGAATCTTACTCTCATCAGATTGGGCTCTAAAAGAGAATATCAGACAAATTTGATTTCACAAAGAAACTTGTCCCTCCTTATAGGGAAGTGGGAGGGAAAGGAGGAAAAGAAAGGGAAAGACTAATAGAAGAGAAAATAGAAGAATTAAGGGAAAGGTGTAAAAAAAGTAGGAGGGGATTTAAAGGAAGGAGGACTGTTTGAGGGAAGTGGTCATCAAAAGAAAAATACTGGGGAGGGGGGAAAGGAAAGAGAAAAACTTAACTTGGGTAAATAAAATGGCAGGAAATACAGAAACAGTTATTTTAACTGTGAATGTGAATGGGATGAACTCTCCCATAGAATGGAAGAAGATAGCAAACTGGATTAAAAGCCAGAATCCTACAATATGTTGTTTACAAGAAACACATCTAAAACATAGAGACACATACAGAGTGACGGTGAAAGGCTAGAGCAGAATCTATTATGCTTCAGGTGAACAAAAAAAAATCAGGGGTAGCAATCCTGATCTCAGATCAAGTAAAAGCAAAGATAGATCTAATTAAAAGGAGAAGGAAGGAAACTATATCTTACTAAAGGGTACCATAGATAATGAAGCAATATCAATACTAAACATATATGCACTAAGTGGTATAGAATCTAAATTCCTAGAGGAGAACTTAAGAGAGTTGCAAGAAGAAATAGGCAGCAAAACTATACTAGTGGGGGATCTCAATCTTGCTCTCTCAGAACTAGATAAATCAAACCACAAAATTAATAAGAAAGAAGTTAAGGAGGTAAAGAAAATGTTAGAAAAGTTAGGTATGATAGAATTTTGGAGAAAATTGAATGGAGACAAAAAGGAGTTTACTTTTTTCTCAGTGATTCATGGAACTTATACAAAAAATTGACTATGTGTTAGGGCATAAAAACCTCAAAATCAAATACAGAAATGCAAAAATAATACATTCATTTTTTCAGATCATGAAGCAATAAAAATCACATGCAATATAAGGCTATGAGAAAGTAGACCACAAGTTCATCGGAAATTAAATAATCTAACCTTGAAGAATGAATGGGTGAAAGAGCCAATCATACCTACAATCAATAATTTCATCTAGCAGAATGACAATAATGAGACAACATGTCAAAATTTGTGGGATACAGTCAAAGTGATTATAAGGGGTAATTTTATATCATTAGATTCTTACTTGCATAAACTAGAGAAAGAGAAGATCAATGCATTGGGCTTACAATTTAAAAAGGTAGAAAAAGAACAAATTAAAAACCCTCAATTAAATACCAAATTGGAAATTCTGAAAATAAAAAGGGACATTAATAATATTCAAAATAAAAAAAACTATTGAATTAATAAATAAAACTAAGGGATGGTTTTATGAAAAAAACAACAAAATAGATAAGCCTTTAGTTAATATAATCAGAAAAAGGAAAGAGGAAAATCAAATTGTTATTCTCAAAAATCAAAAGGGAGAACTTTCCACCAATGAAGAGGAAATTAGAGCAATAATTAAGAGTTACTTTGCCCAACTTTATGCCAATAAATTTGATAATCTAAATTAAATGGAGGAATAGCTACAAAAATACAGATTGCCCAGGTTAACAAAAGAGGAAATAAATTATCTAAAGCTAATCTAATTTAGAGAAAGAAATAGAATGAGCTATTAATCAATTTCCTAAGAAAAAATCCTCAGGGACAGTTGGATTTACATGTGAATTCTATCAAATATTCAAAGAACAAGTAATTACAATATTATATAAACTATTTGAAAAAAAAGGGAAAAAAGGTGTTCTACCAAATTATTTTTATGATTCAAATATGGTGCTGATAACTAAACCAAGTAGGGTGAAAACAGAGAAAGAAAACTATAGACCAATTTCCCTAATGGAAATTGACACAAAAATCTTAAATAAAATATTAGCAAGGAGAATACAGAAAGTCATCCCCAGGATAATACACTATGACCAAGTAGGATTTATACCAGTAATGCAGGGCTTGTTTAATATTAGGAAAACTATAAGCATAATCAACTATGTTAATAACCAAACTAATAAAAATTATATGATTATCTCAATAGATTCAGAAAAAACATTTGATAAAATCCAACACCCATTCCTATTAAAAGCACTAGAGAGTATAGGAATAAATGGGCTTTTCCTCAAAATTATCAGTAGCATCTATTTAAAACCATCAGCAAGCATCTTATGTAATGGGGACAAACAAGAACCATCCCCAATAACATTAGGAGTGAAACAAGGCTGCCCACTGTCACCATTACTATTCAATATTGTATTTGAAATGTTAGCTTTGGCAGTAAGAGAAGAAAAAAAGATTAAAGGAGATAGAAGAATTTAGGGAACTCTAATACTACACATTGCAAATAGACAAACAGCTAAACAGTTTGCAATGAGGCAGTTTCAGAACAACAACTTATTTAAGTGAACAGCCTGAGCCATCTCTGGATGTCATATGGCATGGCAGCATCAACTCACACTATCAGAAATTCAATCCCTACTGGGGAGAAGATACAAGAATCACCACATTGTGTAAGAAGACTGCAACAGGGAAAGAAGCCTCTGAAAAGGGGCAGGGACATTATGATTGCCTTATCAGAAGAACAAAGATAATAAATTTGGGGGGCAGATCCAAGATGGCAGAGAGTAGACAGGTCTTTGAGCTCTTCCATTCTTTCCTCAGATGAACACCAGATCAAGCTTCTGAACTGGTTTGGGGATGACAGAACCTATAGATATTTGAAATTCTAGCAAATTTATAGCAGAAGATAGTTTGGAAGAACTTCAGGAAAAGTCTATTTCAATTGGGCAGAGGAGGGAGTTTGTGGGGGCAAGGGGAGTAGTCCAAATGCAGTCACATTGCTAGAAGAGTGGCCCCTATTTGCCAGGGAAATCTACTGGTAGTCTCTTAGTCAAAATATAGCAGCATTGACTACTTTTCTCTGATTCAGAGGCCAATGAATCAGCAGCCTAAGCTGTGAGACATCTGGGCAACTACAAAAGGCAAATAGTAAGCTCCTGAATCCCAGCATAATGTGTGACATGGCTACACTCCCCTAGCATGGAAGGAAGGAGCAGCATCAGCTCCAGGGCAATGTGAAGCTTCTATCACCTGTAGAGGAAGACAATCTCCTCTTTTCCCCAAGCTTTAAAAATGAACAAAAAAGAAAAAGCAAAAAGAGCACTTACCTTAGATAATTTTTATGGAGAGAGGGAAGAACAGACCTCAAACCCTGAGTATGCTAAATGCAAAACATCTCCAGAATAAGCTCCAAATGGTGATATGAATAAGTCTGCATATCATAAGGCTGTCTTGGAAGAATTCAAAAAGGATCTTAAAAAGAAGTTAGAAGAAAAATGGGGAAAGGAAATCATAAAAATCCAAAGAGGAGAGTTTGGAAAAGGAAATACAAAAATTATCTGAAGAAAACTGAAAAAATAGATTTAGTGAGATGGAAAAGGCATAATACTCCTTACAAAATAGATTTGATGAAATGGAAAATGAAAACAACTCATTGAAAAACAGAATTTTTCAAATGGAAGAAAAATCCAATGAACAAAACAATGCATTTAAAAGTTCAATTGGCCAAATGCAAAAGAAGATAAAAAAGCTGAAGAAACTGAAGAAAATAATTCACTAAAAATTAGAATTGAATAAATGAAAGTGAATGATTCAATAAAACATCAAAAATCAGTCAAACAAATGATAAATAAAAGAAGAAAATGTAAAATATCTCATTGGAAAAATACCAGACTTGGAAAACAGATCTAGGAAAGATAATAAAGTGATTATTAGACTACCTGAAAACCATGATAACATTAAAAGAACCTAGACAACATCTTTCAAGAAATCATCAAGAATAAATAGTCAAAGGATATGAACAAACAATTTCCAGCTGAAGAAATTAAAACCATTTCTAGTCATATGAAAAAGGGCTCTAAATCACTATTGATCAGAGAAATGCAAATTAAAACAACTCTGAGGTAACACTACACACCTCTCAGATTGACTAAGATGACAGGAAAAGATAATGATGAATGTTGGAGGGTATGTGAGAAAACTGGGCCACTAGTACATTGTTGGTGAAGTTGTGAAGTAATCCAACCATTCTGGAGAGCAATTTGGAACTGTGCTCAAAGGGCTATCAAAATGTGCATACCCTTTGATCCAGCAGTGTTTCTACTGGGCTTATATCCCAAAGAGATCTTAAAGAAGGAAAAGGGACCCATCATGTGCAAAAATGTTTGTGGTAGCCCTTTTTGTAGTGGCTAGAAACTGGATACTGAGTGGATGCCCATCAATTGGAGAATGGCTAAATAAATTATGGTATATGAATGTTATGGGATATTATTGTTCTGTAAGAAACAACCAGCAGGATGATTTCAGAGAGGCCTGGAGAGACTTGCATTAACTGATGCCAAGTGAAATAAGCAGAACTAGGAGATCAATATACACAGCAACAAGACTATATGATGATAAATTCTGATGGACATAGTTCTCTTCAACAAGGAGATGTTTCAAACCAGTTCCAGTTAGGCAGTGATGAAGAAAGCCATATACCCTCAGGGAGACACCTATAGGATCTGAGGGTGGACCACAACATAGCATTTTCACACTCTCTATTGATATAAATAACAAGCTGGAGGTTTAAAAAAGATTGTACTAGAAGAAGATAGGGGAGGTAAAACAGGGTAAATTACATATGATGAAAAAGCAAAAATAACCTATTACAATTGAGGGAAAGAAGGGGGGGGGTTGAACATTGTGTGAACCTTAATCTCATCTGATTTGGCTCAAAAAGAGACTATCAGACATATTAAGTTTAATAGAGAAGCTTATCTCACCCTATAGGGAAGTAGGAGGGGAAAGGGGAAAGAAAAAGGGGAGGCTAATAGAAGGAAGAACAGAAGTAAAAGGGGAAAGGGATAATAAAAAAGGAGAGGGACTGCAAAAGGGAAGGAATGTTTGAGGGAGTTGGTAGTTAGAAGCAAAATACTGGGGAAGAGGGAAATGGGGAAAGGAAAGAGAAAAGTATAATTTGGGGAAAATAAGATTGTAGGAAATACACATTTAGTAATTTTAACGATGAATGTGAATAGGATGAATACTCCCATAAAACAGAAGCACATAGCAAAGCAGATTAACAGCCAGAATTCTATAATATACTGTTTGCAAGAAACACATTTAAAGAAGAGTGATACATGCAGAGTAAAGGTAAAAGGCTGGAGTAGAATTTATTATGCTTAAGTAAGCGGAAGTAAAAAAAAAAAAAAAGCAGAGGTAGTAATCCTGATTTCAGATCTAGCAAAAGTAAAACTAGATTTAATATAAAGAGATAAGGAGAGAAACTAAATTTGTCTAAAGTGTAAACTAGATAATGAAGCAATATCAATATTAAACATATATGCACCAAGTGATACAGCATCCCTATTCCCAAAGGGGAAATTAAGAGAGCTGCAAGAAGAAACAGACAGCAAAACTATACTAGTGGGGATTCTCAACCTTGCTCTATCAGAATTAGATAAATCAAATCACAAAATAAGAAAGAAGTTAAGGAGGTAAATAGAATTTTAGAAAAGTTAGATACGATATAAATTAAATTGAATGGAGATACAAAGTTAAAACTATATTATAAAGCAGCACTCATCAAAATCATTTGGTAAGGGCTAAGAAATAGAGTAAGGGATCAATGGGATTGATTAGATACACATATCATGATAATCAAGACCTATAATAATCTAGTATTTGGTGACGCCCCCCCTCCAATCTCCAGATTTTGGAATAATAACTCACTATTTGACAAAAATTGGTGGGAAAACTAAGGAAAAGTATGTTTGAAATTTGGCATTGATCTACATCTCACACCTCATACCAAAATAAAGTCAAAATGGATACATGATTTGGGCATAAAGGATGATACCATAAACAAATTAGGAGAGCAAAGGATAATTTACCTATCAGATCTTTGGAAGGGGGAGGAATTTATGACCAAGGAAAACAAGAAAACATTGTGAAAGGCAAAATGGACAACTTCAATTACATTAAATTAAAAAGGTTTTGCACAAACAGAACCAATAGAAACAAGATTAAAAGGGAAGTTACAAAGCTGGGAAAAATCTTTATAGCCAGTGTTTCTGATAAATATCTCATTTCTAAAATATATAAAGAGCTGTGTCAAATTTATAAGAATACAAGACATTCCCCAATTGATAAATGGTCAAAGAATATGAACAGATAATTTTCAGATGATGAAATTAAAGCCATCTCTATTCATATGAAAAAATGTTCTAAATCACTATTGATTAGAGAAATTTAAATTACAACAACTCTGAGGTACCACCTCATGCCTTGATATTTTTCCAATTGATTAGATCTACCTTTATTTGTATGGAAAATGTTTTATAATTGTGTTCATGTAGTTCATGACTTTAACTTGGCAGGTAGATTCCCAAATAGTTTGTATTATCTGCAGTTATTTTAAATGGAATTTCTCTTTTTATCATTTGCTGTTGGACTTTCTTGGTTTCCCCCATTACCATTACTATTCAATATTGAATTTAAAATGTTAACTAACAATAAAAGAAGAAAAATAAATTAAAGGAATTAGAGTAGGTAATAAGGAAACCAAATTATCACTCTTTGTAGTTTATATGGTGGTATATTTAGAGAATCTTAGAAAATCAACTACAAAAAAACTAGTGGAGACAATTTATAAATTTAGCAAAGTTGCAGGATACAAAACAAATCCACATAAATCATCAGCATTTATCAGTTACCAACAAAGTCCAGTAGCAAGTGATAAAAAGAGAAAAATACCAGGTGTTCATGGGTAGGCTGAGCTAATATAATAAGAATGACAATACTATCTAAATTAATCTACTTATTCAGTACCATATCAATCAAATTCCCAAGAAGTTATTTTACCAAACTAGAAAAAAAAAAAACAATAACAAAGTTCATCTGGAAGAACAAAAGAATTTCAACATAATTAATGAAAAAACGCAAATGAAAGTGGCCTTACTATATCGAACTTAAAATTGAATTGTAAATCAGCATTTGGTATTGGCTAAGAAATAGAGTAGTCAATCAGTAGAATAGGTTAGGTTCACAAGACACAATAGTCAATGATTATTGTAATCTAATGTCTGATAAACCCAAAGACCCTAGTTTCTAGGGTAAGAATTCACTATTCAACAAAAATTGTTGGGAAAATTGAAAATTAGTATTGCAGAAACCAAGCATTGACCTATACTTAACACCTTATAACAAGATAAGATCAAAATGGGTTCATGATTTAGACATAAAGAGTGATGCTATATGCAAATTAGATGAACAAATGAAAGTCTAACTCTCAGATATATGGAGAAGAAAGGAATTTGTGGCCAAAGAACTAGAATACATTATGGAATGCAAATTCTTATTATATTAAGTTAAAAAAGTTTTGTACAAACAAAACCAATGCAGACAAGATTAGAAGGGAAGCAGTAACCTGGGGGGAAAATTACATTCTAGGATTTTGATAAAAGCCTCATTTCTAAACTGTATAGAGAATTGACTCAAATTTATAAGAATGCAATAAACTCTCTAATTGATAAATGGTTAAAGGATATTAACAGACAAATTTCAGATGAAGAAATTAAAACCTTTTCTAGTCATGTGAAAAAGTGCACTAAATCACTATTGTCAGAGAAATGAAAATTAAAACAACTCTTAGGTACCACTAGTTCATACCTCTCAAATTAGCTAAGAAGACAATAAAAGATAATGATGAATATTTGGAGGGGATGTGGGAAAACTGGGACATTAATACCTTTTTGATTGAGTTCAGAACTGATACTACCAATCTGGAGAACAGTTTGGAACTATGCCCAAAAGGCTATTAAACTGGCATACCCTTTGATCCAGCAATGCCTCTACTGGGCCCGTGTCCCAAAGAGATCATAAAAAGGAGAAAGGACCTTTATGTGCAAAAGTTTTTGTAGCAGCCCTTTTTGTAGTGGCAAGGAACTGGAAATTGAGTGGATTCCCATCAGTTGGGGAATGGCTAAATAAGTTATAGTATATGAATGTTATGGGATAGTATTGTTCTATAAGAAACGATCAATAGGATGATTTCAGAAAGGCCTGGAGAGACTTACATGAATTGATGCTAATTGAGGTTCATAGAACCAAGGAACATTGTACAAAGCTACAGTAAGATTATACAATAATCAATTCTGATAGATGTGGCTCTTTTCAAAAGTGAGGTGATTCAGGACAGTTCCAATGGTCTTTTGATAGAGCCATCTGCCCCCAGAGAGAAGACTGTGAGGACTGAGTGGCTCACAACATATTTTTTTCACTTTCTTGTTGTTGTTTGCTTGGATTTTATTTTCTTTCTCATTTATTGTCCTTTTTGATCTGATTTTTCTTGTGCAGCATGGTAATTGTGCAAATATGTATAGAAGAATTGTACATGTTTAACATATGTCAGATTACTTGCTATCTAGGAAAGACGGTGGAGGAAAAGGAGGGAGGAAAAAAATGGAATACAAGCTGTTGCAAAGGAGAATCTTGAAAAGTTATCTATGCATATGTTTTGAAAATAAAAAGCTTTATTTAAAAAGTGAATAATCACGTATGTAGCACTGTATTAACATTTGTCAATATCATCTCATTTGATCCTACTTGAAAAAGAAGTTTTATTACTATCCCCATTTTACAGTGACTAAGTGTCTGATGCCATATCTGCACTCAGGTCTACTGTTACCCCAGACCCAGGATTCCATCTATTGGGTCACTGCAATTCTTCATCAAAGAAATATAACTATGACTTGCCTTACTGGCAATAGTAATCTTTCTTCTATCCCCTCAAATACTCCAGCTAAGTATTCTTTCTTCAAGCTGCATTTCAATTTAAGTGTTCATAAGATATCTATTCCCTGTAGATCTGCTGAGGTTTGCTGATAATAATAAAATAGTTTCTCTTTGGCACCCTTCAATATTGCCTATCAACTTATCCTCATACTTTTAAGCCAATATTGGCACCTTCTGCTTCAGAGAAGATCCATTAAAGAGGACTCACAGGATGAAAAAAAGGGTCCTGTCCTTCAGCATTACCTTTGGTCTTTGGCTACAAAGTTGTCCCAAAATGCTTTATACTGTGCCATTTAAAAAAATTCCAAACCTCCAAACTTCAATACCATCTAGTCCCTAGGAGTTTCTAATAATAATTGCCTTGTCAGCAGTTCTAGTAGTTGTTTTAATCTCTCACTAAATGGTGCTAATCTCCTAGAGGGTTTTATGATTTTCTTCCAAAGCAGCCATTTGAGGAGGAGATCCAGACAACTGCTCAAATGTCATATAACTTTTATAATCCGATAATTGATAGAAATTATTATGTAGAAGGATTTCTGGGACTTAGGCAGAAGTTGTATTTTAATGTTTCCTTCCTTGCTATTTTACAACACAGAACACTGCCCTTTAGAGGATAAGTGATTGATGTGAGAGTTCACATATTAAGAGAAAACCAGGACAAAAGAGTGTGTTCTGGACCTGTACTCTATAAGCAATGCTGCTATGATATTGCAAAGTGGCTGTGTCTTTTACACATGCTTGGAAAATAAAAGATCTTTGGAGTACTAGGTCATAACATCTGACCATAGCTTAAAAGAACTTTTTTATTAGATCCTGGGAAACTAAACATGTCACGGAATCTTTAATTAGATTTTTTCTAATTTTTAATTTAAAGTGGAATTTTATATTTAGTATTAGTTGATGATTATATATATATGCATATATATATATATTCATACACAGACATATAAAAGCTCATTTATCTTTATATGAAGCCATACAGTATACCCATATTCTATATGCACTAAATATGCTTTCCTCATTTAAAAAAATAAATTGACCCAAATGATAGAAAGAAAAACTCATTAAATATCAGACAGGAAAATGTAGCCTCTTCTTTATGAAGCAATGGTATTTCCAATCAAGACAATGGCGGTTCATCAGAGAACTACAACTACTATGTACTACTACTAATGATCATGCTGAGACAGTGAACAGCTGTATTTTCTTTAAAATGGGGAAATTATATCTGGGAGAGAATGGAAGGTCATTCCCCAAGGTTTAAATTAATTTTTAACCCATACGTCTCTTCTTTCTCTATATTGAATTATTTTGGTTTCCCAATTTAATTTTTTTTTTTTTTTTTTTTTTTTTTTGCTGAGGCAATTGGGGTTAAGTAACTTGCCCAAGGTCACACAGCTAGGGAATGTTAAGTGTCTGAGGCCATATCTGAACTCAGGTCTTCCTGACTTCAGGGCTGGTGCTCTATCCACTGAGCCACCTAGATGCCCCAATTTAAATTTGAATAAATTAAAATTTAGATAGGCTGAAACATTTGGTCAAGATTACAGAGGTAATAAATATAGAAACTGGAAGTTGAACCTAGATTTTCTGACTAAATATATCAGTCATTTCACTGTGCCACATGTTGTTGAACTAATTTATGAAATGGTAGCTTTACTGTAATTGAGGGTTTACAGAGAAATTATTCTAGAATGAAGAATAAATATTCAAAACTAACAGGAGGCAAGTACCTGTGGTTGTTTTATGGGCAAAGAAACTCTCATGTAAGTTATGAATTATATGCTTCATAAAATATAAGATCATAGAATTAGAGCTAGAAGGGACTTTTGAAGCTATGGTCTAAGGAAGCTGAGCCATGGAGAGATAGGAAAGGGTCTCGGCGAATAGTAGGCATGATACAAATACTTGTTTTCCCAATTTCCATATTGATTATTTCCTTTTTATCCTGTCTCTATCTTATTTATACACTTTTTACATGTTGTCTCCCCATTTAGCCAGTGAGCTTTCTCAAAGCAGAGACTTCCTTCTGCCTTTTTTTTCTAACCTCAAAGCTTGGTGGATGACAGAAAGGGTAGGGAGGGGAAAAGAAATAAATATATATAGAAGTATTCTATACACAAATCAGTGTTTACAAACATATAAATACACACACACATATACTACATATGTGTGTGTGAACTTTAGTCATCCAGATTCTAGGCCCTACAGTATTCCAGTGAATTCTATTTAGCTGCCCATAGTACTTAGCAATAGTAGGCTTTTAAGAAGTGTTTAATTACCAACTGATATCATGTTACTTCCTTGTTGTCACTAAAGATATTGATACCATAGAAGGAACACCATTAATACTAGTTGAAGAGAAACATTCTCACACAGTAGGACATCAGATTTCATCAAGATGGGGTCAACCTCAGAAGATGCAGATCACAATGCATCTAGGCCATTTTTGTCCATATCTTTCCACAAATCTTTTATAAAAGACAAACTAAACCTGTTGGAGGGGTTCTTTTCAAAGCACATTTGAACAAATCCACACAATTATTATTAAAATGACAATAATATCAGAGAAAAACAAAATAAGAATCAAGTCTAAAGAAGTACTTTGAAAAACATAGAGGGGGTATAAACAAACATTTTGAAATTATCATCAAAGACCTTCAGATTAAGTCCTGCCTACACAATTCATCAACTATGTGACCTTCAAGAAGTTACTAATTTTTTCATTCATAAAATGCAAACAATTGCAGCATGTACCTCACAGAGTTGTTGTAAGGATGAGGGAAAATGTTTGCAACATACTTTTTAGGCATTGCAATTTGTATTTGTGTGTATGTGTATGGTTGTATGTGTATGTATATGTATATATATATATATATGTATATATATATATATACAAATACACATACACACATATATTCTTTTTAAAATTTATAATTTACATATACACACACCCTACAATTGCCATATATCTATATGTAGATGTATATATATATATATATATATAGCTGTGTGCATGTATATATGTACTCTATATTAGATAAATCTTATATGTATGTATGTATATTAAGATGTGTATATACATATGTAACCTTTAAATAGAAATACATCCATATAGTCTTTATGTATATATTGTATATCTTCATTATTAAGATGTGTATGTATGTATGTATGTACCATATACATATACACATATATCTTTATATATCATATAGCCTACATATTAGAAATGTGTATATGCTCCCTATATATCCTTTATATATCATATATATCCTACATATTAGGACATATGTATGTGTTTCCTCTAAAGTTTCCATTCCATAGATATTATTTCTTGTTGTTGTTCTGGAGAAAATGTATGCAAGAGCAGTTTAAACTCATGGTTAACTTTCTCTTCATTACCTTAAATAAGCTTAAATAATCAACAAAACAATAAATAAATCCATTCCAGTTTCCAAGGTGTAAAAATTCATACCTTAAATTTAACAATCAGTCTTTGCAATCCAGTTCAAAATTACCCTAGCACATTCATATATGTATATGTACATATATATATGATAGTTTGATACCTTATAGTACCTCCCTTCCATGTTTTGAATAGTCATTTATCTGATTTCTTCTAAACAAGGC
>JAJPUD010025586.1:0-17402 GCA_023553655.1 Myrmecobius fasciatus | reverse complement strand
CACTTAATAGAATTGGACCAAGGGGACTGATTTTGCCACCAGTTGTCCATATGATCTGGAGCAGGTCACTTTCACACTCTGGGTCTCAGTTTTTTTTATTGTCCAGGGGAAATAATAACCCTTGCCCTGCTTGTCTTGCTGGTTTGGGGAAAATACAAAGGCGGGCTCTTTCAAAAGTGGGAAAGTCTGAGGTGTGGAAACCTTTCCCTATCGGTTGGGAAAATAGGGCAATTGGGGAAGGGAAAGCCCTAGTGGGGAGAGGGTGCATGGGAGTTCTCAAGTACTTTTCCTGCTGACTGGGACTCCCTTTGATTTGCATGTCTGGGTCCCTGCCGGCCTTACTTACCACACGGCACACATCAGCAAATAATGGGGATTGGGAAGGGGATTAAAATGTTGCCAGATCCTAGGCCAGGTTCTATGGCCAAGCTGGCCCAGCCCTGGCATGATCAGGGACTTGTGTATTCTACCCCACAGCAGTCTTGGATGGCTTCTAGCTTGTGGGGAGTACGGAGAAAAGAAAGAAAATAAGGATGGACCAGGAAACCGATTTTTCTTTTCTGGAAGTCAGGCTAAATGTGTGGGTGTAGATAGAAAAAGAGAGCTTTATGGGTTTGTTTGGGGCTAGGTTCCCCTTTAAGTGGATGTAAGGATGACCTGAGCCTGGAAGAGAATGGAATCTCCAGCTCTTTCCTCCTTGTCTATTATTTATTTTTATTATTTATTTGTCTGTTTTAGCCAGTTGGGGGTAAGTGATTTGCCCAATAAGTGTCTAAAGCCACATTTGAACTCAGGCCCTCCTGACTCAAGGGTGAATGGTCTGACCATTGTGCCATCCAGCTCCCACCAGCCCACCCTTGTTCATTCTAAATTCTTTAGAATAGAAAAAGATATTAGACCCTTTAACTCAAAGTTTCTGAACATTTGATGGATTTTCTTCACTGGTGAATCCAGTGAAATCCTTCTCGGAATTTTGTTTTTAAATGAATAAAATATAAAAGAAAACCAATGATCTTGAATAGTTAATTTTTTTTTAAAGAAGCTTTTGGACTCAGGTTTCACACTCTTGATTCTAGTCCAGTCTCTTAAAATTGTAGATGAGGAAACTCAGGACTCAAAAGACGCAGCATCTTGTCTAAGGTCTTGTTGTCAGTGAGGATCTGGGATTTGAACCCAGGTTTTCTGTCTCTTATTAGAGGCAGCTCGCCTAGAGTCAGGAAGACTTGAATTCAAATTGACCTCATACCACTACACACCTGTCAGATTGGCTAAAATGACAGGAAAAGATAAAGATGAATGTTGGAGGGGATGTGGGAAAACTGGGACACTGATGCATTGTTGGTGGAACTGTGAACGGATCCAACCTTCTGGAGAGCAATTTGGAGCTATGCTCAAAAAGTTGTCAAACTGTGCATACCTTTTGACCCAGCAGTGTTTCTACTGGGCCTATATCCCAAAGAGATCTTAGAGGAGGGAAAGGGACCCACATGTGCAAGAATGTTTGTGGCAGCCCTTTTTGTAGTGGCAAGAAACTGGAAACTGAAGGGATGCCCATCAATTGGAGAGTGGCTGAATAAATTATGGTATATGAATGTTATGGAATATTATTGTTCTGTGAGAAACAACCCGCAGGATGATTTCAGAGAGGCCTGGAGAGACTTGCATGAACTGATGCTGAGTGAGATGAGCAGAACCAGGAGATCATTATACGCGGCAACAACAATACTATATGAGTATCAGTTCTAATGGACATGGCTCTCTTCAACAATGAAATGCTTCAAACCAATTCCAATTGTTCAGTGAAGAAAGCCATATAATATATACCCAGAGAGAGGGATGTGAAATATGGACCACAACATAACATTTTCATGTTCTCTATTGAGGTTTGCTTGCATTGTATTTCCTTTATCGGATTATTCTCTCTTATAGATACGATTTCTCCTGAACAAAAAAATGATGTGTGGCAATAACCATACATATATTCGATTTAAGTATTCTAACATAATTAACATGTAGTGGATATCCTGCCATCTAGGGGAAGGGTAGGGAGTAGGGGGGAAAATTTGTAACAGAAAACTTTGTAAGGGTTAATATTTAGGAATTACCCATACATGTGTTTTGCAAATAAAAAGTATTAATAAAAAAAAAACCAAATTGACCTCAGACAGTTATTAGCTGTGTGATGCTGGGCAAGCCACTTAACTCAGTTTCCTCAAGTGTAAAATGAGAATAATAATAGTAACTATATCCAAAGTTATTGTGTGCGTAAAATGAGATATTTGTGCCTGCTGTTTTCTTCTTTCCTTTCTTTCGATCCTCAATCCAGTAATCTTTTGTCAATCCAGTAATATCTGGTAACCATGAAAGCTTTTTTTTTGTTTTTTTTGAATGATGAGGCTGGAAAAACTTAGTGGGTAGAATTCTTTTTTTTCTCTGATTTTTTTTATTAAAGTTTTTTATTTGCAAAACATGTTTCATAGGTAATTTTTTTATTTTAAAGCTTTTTATTTACAAAACATATGTATGGGTAATTTTTCAACATTGACCATTACAAAGCTTTCCGTTACAAATTTTTCCCTCCTTCCCCCCATCCCCTCCCCTAGATGGCAGGTAGTCCAATACCTGATAAATATGTTAAAATACATGTTAAATATGTTAAACATGTTAAAATCGAATATATGTATACATTTTTATACAGTTATCTTGCTGCACACACACACACAAACAAAATGGATCTAGAAAGAAAAAAAAAAACCTGAGAAGGAAAACAAAATGCGCACAAACATCAACAGAAAGCCTGAAAATGCTGTGTTGGGGTCCACCCGTTCTGCTGGCCATGATCAGAATCCCAGAACTTCAGAGCTGAATGGGGAAACTGAGGCCCAGGGATCCCACAACAAATCGGAGGGTGATCCAGAACCAGAACTCAGGCGTTCTAGCTCCCAGCCCAGGACTGTTTCCCTCGGACCGAGCTGCAGATCTAGAACTGCTTCTGCCGGGAGAGATTTGGAAGGGAGCCTTGGTCCTGAGGCGCGGAGGGTAGGGGTGGGAGGTTGAACATGTGGGGTTGGTACAGGAATGAGAGGTCAGTGCCCAGTGTGCCCGGGGGCTGGGGATGGCACGAGCCCCGTTACAAGCCTCATTGTTTCTCTTCTCCCACTGGGCAAGGAGATGGGCGCCAGCGCCAGCCTTCCCAGCTGGGTCCTAGAAGCGCATCTCCCTTCCAGTGAGTTCAGGAGTGGGCAGAGGGAGGTGGATGACAGTGCCTGGGATGCTAGCAGCGTGCTGGGATCTATTTTTCTAGTCCCTGCCCAAAGGGATGGAGATTTTCTGGATTCTCCGTCCTCAGCGAATCCTGGGGCTCTGGGTCCAGGCCAAACATTCATTCATTCAATCAATCAATTGATCAACGCTTCCCTCGCTCAGTGCTTGCTGTATTAAGGCTTCTGGGAGGAGGTGAGGTTTTAGAGGGAAATGCTGGCTGTGGGGGACAGGACGCAGACCCACCCCCATCTCCATGCCAGGCTCTGTCCCCGGGTGAAAGCTGCCGCACTGCAGTCTGGGGATGGAGCTGGGGCTCATCCCCTGCCCTCGCCTGGTCAGCTGGCACCCTGTGAATAGAGATGGGGAAGGGCCCGGGGCCACCTCCCACGGCAGAGCTAATAATACCAGTGGCCACCCGCGCTGCAGGACGCCGTGTTCCACTGAGGCCTAAAAAAAGGTCCGTGCCAGGATTTTTGGCAGGACATCTCCCAGCCTGCCTCCTCCCCAGCCTGCCTCCCCCACTCGGGCTCCCTCTCTCCTTCGGAGCCTCAGTCAGAGCCGGGCAGCAGCACAGGCAGGAGCTGGGATCCTCACAAGGGGAGATGGGCCCGACTGTAGGGATCAGCATCCTGGCCCGGATTTGAGGAGGAAGCCAAGGGAAAGGTTCTGTCAAGCTCTCACATTCCATCTTCCCGGTTCTAAGGCCCCTTTTACCTCTGACAGCTTGGTTCTAGGTTCTGAGGCCCTTTATAACTTTGAGAGGCTGTGTAATATGCTCTAAGGCCCCTTCCAGCTACAACAACCTGTGCTCTATGTTCTAACGTTCCGTTCAGCTCAGGCAGCCTGGATCTATGTTCTAAGGCCCTTTATAACTTTGAGAGGCTATGTAATATGTTCGAAGGTCCCTTTCAGCTACAACAGCCTGTGCTCTATGTTCTAAGGTTCCTTTCAGCTCTGACTACTCGGTTCTATGTTCTAAGGCTCCTTCTAGCTCAGACAGCTCAGTTCTATGTTCTAAGGCTCCTTCCAATTCTGATAGCTTGGTTCTAGATTCTAAAGTCGCTTTCAGCTTTGATGACTTGTGCTTTATGTTCCAAAGTTCCTTCCAGCTTGGATAGCTCAGTTCTATGTTTTAAGGCCCCTTTCAGCTATGACAGCCTGTGCTCTATGTTCCAAGATTCCTTTTAGCTCTAACAGCTCAATTCTATGTTCGAAGGCTCCTTCTAGCTCAGACAGCTCAGTTCTATGTTCTAAGGCTCCTTCCAATTCTGACAGCTTGGTTCTAGGTTCTAAAGTCCTTTTCAGCTCTGACAGTTTCTTTCTATGTTTCAAAGTTCTTTATAGCTCTGATAGCTTGGTTCTATATTCCAAGGTTCCTTTCAGCTCTGACTGCTCAGTTCTATGTTCTAAGGTCTCTCCCAGCTTGGACAGCTCAGTTTTATGTTCTAAGGTTCCTTTCAGCTTTGACTGCTCAGTTCCATGTTCTAAGGCCCCTTCCAACTTGGACAGCTTGGTTTTATGTTCTAAGCTCTCTTCCTATGGCTAATCTTTATTTCTACGAGCCTCCGAGAAGGTAATAGCTAAAACCCTGTCTTTCCTTCCGCGACAGATGCTCCCTGATCCCTGGGGACACTCATTTGGGCTTAATTTCCCACAGCAGTCTAGCTTTAGAACAAGTAGGCTGGGCTACAGCTAGTTTCACCACCTACTTAGAGAACAGAATCCCCAAATAGCCGGGGGATGAAATTTGGCCCTGGTCAGTTTCCCGATGGAATTGATTCCTCCCGGCCTTTGAAATCCACACCAGCGGGCATCGGAAATCCTGGCGATGACCTGACATAGCCCAGCCCCTAGGAGTGCAGGACTGTGACCCTGGGACACAGCCCAGCAGGAGCCCGGTGTTCCTCGAGGTTGGGAGAGGTGACTGTCCACACCTGAGCCAGCAGCATGGGGTCGGTCCCCTGTGTCTTGTTCCCTGGGGGTCCGAAATAGGACTGGGCAGCAGGAGAAGAGGCTCTGTCCTTGAGACATCTGGCTGGAAGGGGCTGCCCTGATGTAGAGGAGGTGGGAGAGACCCATCTCAGGCACAAGCTCTCTGGTCTGAGGGTCTGGACATAGCCTGAGGGAGAGATACAGCCCCACTCTCAGGGAGCTTGTGACTGGGGGGAGAGATGGCCCTAAACTCAGGGAGTCCCTCGTCTGAGGGGCTGACAGCTACAGCTCCACGGTTCCTCACATTATGAGGAAACCTTGTTGACTCCCAGTGTCAAGGAGCCTGGAACTGGGAGGTCTTCCTTTTTTTGGCTCCATCAAGTGATTCCTTTAGTTCTGCCTTTAGAAGGAAAAAATGAAGAATTATTCCAATGTCATTCCCTTCTAAGAGATACTATACATATATATGTATACATATATATAAGTGATACTCTACATCCTTCAGAAACAGTGACCTAAGAAAGTGCTATGACCCCAATGATAGAAGTATTCAGAGGGAGAAGTGAGCTCCCAGCAGGTCTCCATGTCTGGAACTTCTTCACATTTAAGGAGGATATTGACAATTAGGATGGTGCCTGTACCCCCAGATTTTAGGGGAACGACATCATATCATATGAGAAACAGTTAAAAAAACTGAAGATATAACCCTGGACAAGTCCTGCATGATCTCCTGTGTAAAAAAAAAGTGTGTATATATATATGTATGTGTGTGTGTGTAAATATATATATAATTATATGTAATAATTGTATGTGTATATAAATGTATGTAATAATTGTGTATATATTAATATGTATATATAATTGTATTATAAATATATATATAATAATTGTGTGTGTGTTGGGGGGAAATGAATTAGTTGCTCTAGAAGTTTAGGGAGCAGCTAGGTGACCCAGTAGATACAGTGCAGGTCCAGGAGTCAATTCAAATTCAGCCTTAGATGCTTCCTATATATGATCCTGGTCAAGTCACAACCTTTGCTTTCCTCAGGTTCTTCAAATGAGTAGAATAGGGATCATAATAGCATCTATCTCTCAGGGTCAATAACCCTGAGGATTAAATGAAATATTTATAAGAGATTAGTACAGTGTCTAGTACATAGTAGGTGCTTAATAGATGTTTGTTCCCTTTTCTCTCTAGAGCCGATGCTAGACTCAGACAAAGATTTATTGGTGACATAATCTCTGTCTTCAAATAGCTAAGGGCTGTCATGAGGAAGAAGAATGGCACTCACTTTGTGTCGTTCCAGAGGCCAGAATCACAGTTACAGAATTTCAGAGTGGGAAGACGCTTTACTGGTCATTTAGTTCAAATTGGAAAGGAATTCCCTCGTTAAAAAAATCTCAACAAGTGGTCAGCTTGAACTGTTAAAGATTTTTTCCTGACATCAAAGCTAATTTGCTTCTTTGCAGTTTCCACCAATTGTTCCCAGTTCAATCAATCAATCGGTAAACATTTATTAAGCACCTACTATGTGCCACCACAGTGCTAAGTGCTGAGAATGGAAAAAAGGCAAAAGACAGCACCTGCCCTCAAACACCTTCCAGTCTGATGGGTGAGACAAAACTAGAACAATATATACAAAGCAAGCTGTGGATGGGATGAATAGGAGACAAGACACTGGAAATAAGAGGCGTGGGGAGAGGTTTCCAATAAAAGAAAGAAGGAGGGAGAGCATTCCAGGAGTGGTGGACAGCCAGAGAAAATCCCAGAAGCCAAGAGCTAGCTTCTGCCCTTGAAGGTCAGGCAGACCTAATCCTCCTTTCACATGATAGGCTTTCAGTTTGATGAAGACCGCTATCATGTTCCTCCCGAGTCTTCAGGCCAAACACACATGCCCTGGTCCTTCAGCGGATATTCATTATAGCTCACCTCAAGGTCCTGGGTGCCCTTTTCTGAACTGCCTTCAATTTTACCACTGTCTTCATTTCTTTCTTTTTAGTTTTTTAATATGATTTTTTTATTTTTTTAAGGCAATTGGGGTCAAATGACTTATTTGGGTTACACAACTAGTTAAGTGTTGGAGGCTGGTCTGAACTCAGGTCCTCCTGGTTCCAGAGCCAGGGTTTTATCCACTGTACCAGCTGCCACCTGGCCAGAACTGAAGACAATACTCCAGGTGTGGATGGGCAGGGGCAGAGTGCCAGAGGGAGTATCACCTCCTTATTCCTGGAAGCTGTACCTGTCCTAGACCACAAGGCAGAATGAAGACCAAGAGAAGGGCATTATGAGAAGGAAGATGCTGGTTTCACAGCTAGAATGAACTTTCTAATATCTCCAGAGAAGCTGTGTCACCATGGAAAGGGCTTCCATTAGTGGGGGTGCTCAAAAAGAATTCTTTCTGCTACATTCCTAATGGAGAACCATCCAACTTCTGACAGAAACTCCACTAGACCTGCTCCTTTCCCCTATATTTTCTCCCAACCCGAACCCCTTCCCCCCAAATCCTAATCTTTTGCTTCTTGGAATCATAATCTAATAGTTTTAATTTTTTTTAATTTTAGGACCTCTTTTCACACACTTTTTGTCTGTCTGTCTGTCTCTGTCTCTGTCTCTGTCTGTGAAATTGGGGTTAAATGATTAGCCTAGTACACACAGCTAGTAAGAGCCTAAGGCTGAATTTGAACTCAGCTCCTCTTGACTCCAGGATTAGTGCTCCATCCACTGTGTTACCTAGGTGTTGCAACCCCTTTATATTCTTTTTTTTTTTTTGCTTAGGCAATTGAGGTTAAGTGACTTGCCCAGGGTCACACAGCTAGGGAATGTTAAGTGTCTGAGACCAGATTTGAACTCAGGTCGTCCTGACTTCAGGGCTGGTGCTCTATCCACTGCACCACCTAGCTGCCCCAACCCCTTTATATTCTTAAAAAATTATTGAGGATCCTCTCCTTACCACAGCCAAGAGCTTTTGTTTATATAGATTATATCTATTGACATTAATTGTATTAGAAATGAAAATATCTTAGTATTATTATGAAAATAGTTTTGGTCTCGTGGATTCCCTGAAAGGGTCTCAGGGTTAATCAGACCACTCTTTGAGAATCACTTATTCTAGTTCAACTCATTCATTTTACAGATGGGAAAACTGGGGCTTGGATGTTGAGTGATTTGCCCAGAATCACACAGTAGAAGAGGCAGGATTTGAACTCAGGTCTTTAGATCCCCAATCTACCACCTTTTCCATTACATCTTGCCTAACCGTCTTATTCTTGTAGTTCTCTCTCTTTATAGCTTTTTTTTTTTTAAAGTATCCTTCTCTCTCCTTTTCTTCTATTTTTGTATCTCTTTGATTTTTTAATTTGCCTTTCCCTAATTCCTCTGTTTTAATTTTTGGTTCTATCCTTCTTTTGTAAATGTGCTTCTGTCTGTCTCTGTCCCTCTGTCTCTCTATCTCTGCCACTTTCTTTGTCTCTGTGTCTGTTTCTGTGTCTGTTACTTTCTTTGTCTATTGACTCTCTGTGTCTGTCTGTGTCTGTTCTCCATCTCTCTGTCTCTGTCTCTCTCTGACCCTGTCTCTCTTAGTCACTTTCTTTGTCTATCTGTCTTTCTGTGTTTGTCTGTGTCTCTTTGTCTATCTCTCTGTGTCTGTCTCTGAATCTGTCTCTGTCCCTCTGTCTCTCTCTCTCTCTATGTCACTTTCTTTGTCTATCTCTCTCTGTGTCTGTTTCTTTGTCTGTTTCTCTGTTCCTCTGTCTCTTTGTCTCTGTCTCTGTCTCTCTGTCTGTCTCTGAATCTATCTCTGTTTATTCCTCTGTTTCTTTTTTTTATCTATTGCCTCTCTGTCTATGTCTCTGTTCCTGTCTCTATCACTTTCTTTGTGTATTGCCTCTCTGTGTCTGTTTGTCTGTGTCTGTTCCCCTGTCTCTGTCTCTTTTTCTGTCTCTGTGTCTGTTCCTCTGTCTCTGTCACTTTCCTTGTCTATTTTCTCTGTCAGTCTGTCTTTCTATGTTTGTTTCCTTATCTCTGTCTCTCTGTGTCTGTCTGTTTCTTTGTCACTTTTCTTGTCTATTACCTCTATGTCTGTCTGTCTGTGTTTGCTCCCCTATCTGTCTCCGTCTCTTTCTTTGTCTCTGTGTCTGTCTGTTCCTCTATCTGTCACTTTCCTTGTCTATTACCTCTGTGGCTGTCTGTCTGTGTCTGTTCCCCTATCTCTCTGTGTCTGTCTCTCTGTGTCTGTCTGTCTCTATTCCTCTGTCTCTGTCACTTTTTTGTCTGTTGCCTCTCTGTGTTTGTCTGTGTCTGTTCCCCTATCTGTATCTCTCTGTTCCTGTTTGTCTCTGTCACTTTCCTTGTGCATTTCCTCTGTATCAGTCTGTCTGTCTGTGTCTGTTTCCCTATCTCTCTGTCTCTGTCTCTCTGTGTCTGTTCCTCTGTTTGTCTCTGTCACTTTCCTTGTCTATTATCTCTGTCTGTCTGTCTGTCTGCTCCCCTATCTCTGTCTCTTTCTTTGTCTCTCTGTGTCTGTCTGTTCCTCTGTCTGTCACTTTCCTTGTCTATTACCTCTCTGTCTGTCTGTCTGTCTGTGTCTGCTCCCCTTTCTCTCTGTCTCTCTGTGTCTGTCTGTCTCTGTTCCTGTTTCTGTCACTTTTTTGTCTATTGCCTCTCTGTCTGTTTGTCTGTCTGTGTCTGTTCCCCTATCTGTCTCTATCTCTTTCTTTGTCTCTCTGTGTCTGTCTGTTCCTCTGTTTGTCTCTGTCACTTTCTTTGTGTATTTCCTCTATGTCTGTCTGTGTCTGTTCCCCTATCTGTATGTCTCTGTTCCTGTTTGCCTCTGTCACTTTCTTTGTTTATTGTCTTTCTGTCTGTCTGTTTGTGTCTGTTCCCCTACCTGTCTCTATGTCTTTGTTTGTCTCTCTGTGTCTGTCTGTTCCTCTGTCTCTGTCACTTTCCTTGTCAATTTTCTCTGTCAGTCTGTCTGTATCTGTTCCCCTTTCTCTGTGTCTCTGTCTCTCGCTTGGTCCCCTCTGTGCTTACCCAGGTAAGAGGGTCAGTCTGTTTTTGTAGCATTTATATGCTTCAGCACTGCACAATTTCAACAGCACCTCTTCTGATTGAGATCACAGAATCCTCCACTCTGATGTTATAGTCCCAAAGCTCATCAGCTGGATGATGGTTCCCCAAGTGACTACCCTTTCTGAGTGAATATCCAGGGTATTGCTGGGTCTTTCATCCAGGGTTTTTCTGTCCTGGAAAGCCCTGGGGATGACACATTTTTGGAGGTGTCTTGCTGCCCCATGAGGCTTCTGAGAAAGACTTTGTGGCAGACTCTGCTTCCAGTTTTCTTCCTCTCCATGTGTGTCTGGCTCTTATTTTCTGTCTTGAGGTTTGTGTCACTTTGTCACTCCCTCTTCCTGGTCTCTGTGGAGCTCCCCACGTGGGGACCTCCCCTGCAGCCCTGCCATTAGTTGGGGGACGATTGAGAGATCAGGCGACACTTGCAGGCCGGGCCTCTGGCGGGCTTCCCAGGTAATTGATGTGATTCCCAGAGGTCCCAGAGAAGGGAGGAAGGGAGAGAGACAGAGAGAAAGGCAGAGGGAGTTGAGTTACAGCTTTTCTAAGGGTCTCACATAGACTGGTTTTCTCCAAAGGGCATTGAATGTCATACATGACAAAGGACTTGGCAGTCGGTGCCCAATCTTGGAGAAGATTCTTCCTTTCACCATCTGCAACCAACATCTTCCTTCAGGGCCCTTCTGATCTCTGTCCAGGGTCCTTGCCTGCTCGTTTTGGGAATGGTCCCCAGGGGCCTGGACCTCACAGCCTCTGATTTCAGCGAATGATTCAGGAGAGGAGAGAATGAAAGCTGGATTGTGGGATTCAGCTTTAAAAAGGACCGAAGGGGCCAGAGGGTCACGGATTCTCCCAAAGTCCATTCGAGGACGGACTTGGGCTGAGGTCCAAAGCAGCTCAGGGCATGGGGAGGTTTGGAGAATCAGAGGGAATGAATATACTGTAATCCTCTTGTTCAGGGATTGGAGATTAGAGACTGCAGGGATCCCAGAGGTCAGCGTGGAGGGGGACAGGATTGGAGGAGTCTCCCCATCTCCTTAGAACAGGGCTCCTCCTGTGGAACCAGGTGGCTCCTGCTCAGGCTCAGCCCCGAGGCTCTCCGGTCCAGCTGCTGGGGGTGGGAATAGGCAGTTAGGGTGGAGAAGGGGTTCCCCTGTTACCTAGAGGTAGGACAATGAAACTCAACAGGTGAAGTCCCCCAGAGAGAAAGCAGCTGGGGCAGAATTTGAATCCAAAGCCTTTGACAGCCAAGCCGATGGCTTTCTAACTTTCTAATGAACTTTTTTTAGTCCCAAGGCACCTCTAAGGAGAGAGCCCTGATCATTTAGGAAAAGGAGTCTGGGGTCATGGCTACTAGGACTACCTTTTCTGAGTCCTGGGCTAAAGGAGCCAGCCAGGAGAGTTTCTGAGGGCCTGACAACCCCCCATCTTGAGAATCCTCTGCTTATACTCCCACTTACTACCAGACTGCCTTGGTGTTCTAGGGCCTCCTGTCTTGTCCCCCCCCCATGGGTCCTTTGGTTTCCTGAAGCACCAGCAGAATGGGAGAGCTGGGGGGGCTCACATCCCACCTCTGCCCCCCAAGACCCACAGCCACTTGAGCCGGCTGAAAGCCAGAACAGCAGTTTTCACCGAATTCATTCCCACAACCCAGGAAATTTTTGTTTAAAGGAAGAAATTTCAGGGGGAAAAAGTGCCGAGGAGGAGCTATAATTAGGCCCTTTTCCTCGGGGAGGGGAGGAGAGAGCAGGGAAGAACAAGGCAGCCGCAGAGAGTGAGTCACCCAGCTCTGGTGATAGACAATGGGAGCCTGCACGTGCAGGGGCTGAGGAAGTCTTTGGAGGGGGGCAGGGAGCCGGAGGCTTTAGTCTCTCTTCGGGGAACAATAGAACAGCTATTGGGGGGGAGGAGGAGAGAAGCTGCTAGGGTAGGAGCAGTATCCTGCATCCTCCTCTCCGTTCTGGGCAACAGAAGATGCTGACATGATCCCCTGGGGGGAATTAGAGAAAGAAGTACTAGCCCCAGACCTACAGGAGTATTACACCTTCAGGTGTGTGTGTGCTGCCCCTTGAGAGTTCCAGTTGCCTTCAGCATCACTCCTTCCCCATCCCCGGCCCTCGGTGGGCGCTGAGGGGCTGCTGAAAAGGGCATCCTCCCCAGAAAGCCCAAGTTACAGGGCCTGGTACAGTCAGAGAGCTGGAGCCTGCCTAAGACCAGCCACAGAGGGGGTTGGAGGGGGTCCAACAGGGATGCTCAGTTGTGCCTTCTGATATCAGCCTCCTCTGGCCGGCTCCAGGCTCTTCCTTGAGGTTCCGATGGGTCTGAAATCCTGGGCCCTCAGCCCTGAGCCCGCCTTCTGAGGGGGCTAACCTGCCCTCCTAGAAACAATCTTGGCTCTGGACTGGGCTCCTAGTGGTAATTCATCTTTTTTTTTTTTTTTTTTAATAACCTCTTGTTGCCAGGAGTCACAGCTTCCCAATGACACTTGTTAGTACAGTTAGGGGAGGACCCCCCAAGGATGAGGACTAAGGGGGTCCAAGAGGGCTTCAGCTGCCCTTGAAAGGAGGGAATGATGCTCATTTATGGGGTGATGCCAGGGGTAAGTCACCAAGGGGCTTGGCCTGGGTATTATAGCCTGTGGAGGAGGAGGAGGAGGGGGGGGAGGGCCCAGGAAGGCTCTAGAGTGGTGGTAGGGAACACTTCCTGCCCAGGGAGCCTATTTGGACAGAGTACAGTGTGAAGGGTGTATGTGGCATTTAAATAGACTGTGCCCTTCAAAAACCAAAGACCAAATTAGCTTGCTAAATTACAGCCCTTGTTTCCTCTCGGCCTTGAATTTCTTGGTGAAAACACAGGGCTTCTTCTCCCTCTCTGCTTCCTGCCTGAAGTCCACTGACACTGCTCAGATTGTTCAAGTCTGAAATCAAAGGCTGAAGAGGTGCCCTGGTAGAGCCCGACTCTTTCAGGCCAATGGCCAGCTGAAGGAGGCTAATCCCTGCTCAGGCCCTGGCTGTCCCTATCCTGTCCCAGGGGGCACCTACTGGCCTCCAGTATAGGAATGCAAGGGATGCTCCTTCCCCAGAGATGACCTGTGGGGAGGCTTATTCATTAATGAAACAAAATAGAACAAAATTAACCCTTTACTATGTGTTGAGTTCTCTGCTTAATGGTGGAAAAGATAGATTATTTAAAACAGGGATTCTTCAGCTGGGATCCATAAGCCCACAAGGAGTCTATGAAGAAATTTCGAGGGTCCAGGAACTTGGAAAAAAAATTAGACTTTAAAAATTAGTCTTAAGGTCTTCTTGATTCTTCTACTCTTTATCCATTGTGGAACTTTAGCTGCCTTTTAAAAAAAAAAGTTTCTGATCTCTTGTTTAGATAAAATACAGTCCCTGTGTTCATGGTACTTACAGTCCAGAAAGGGAATAAGAAATTAAGACTTAAGTATGCTTTAAGAAATCAGAACTGTGATTTTATTGGGACTAGGAACTTTTTATTGGTATGGGAACTGGTTGTGCTGGCCAGCCACTGGTTTAGGGTTTTCAGTTAAGTCTTAGAGAATTGCTTGGCCATACTGAGAGGTCCAGTGACTTGTCCTGGTGGATGTCATTAAGACTTGAATTCAGCTTTCCCAAACTCAAAGGCTGGCTCTCGGTCATGCCGATAAATTGTGTCAATAAACGAAGCAGCAAAATGCAAAGCAATATCATTTGTAATCATGGGCAGGGGGCCTTGATCCAGCTGGGAGACCAGGAAGAGGGAATCAAGATTCATGAAGGAAATGGCCGTTTGAGTGGGGATTTAAAGGATGGGTTCCAAAGAGTGAAGGGGCAGAGAATGACATTTCAATCATAGGGAGTAGTGTGAGCAAAGGTAAGGAGGTGGTAGGTATATTCTGGGGCAGGGACTCATCAAGTTTGGATAGAGTCTGTATGTGAGTGGGAATAACAGGGGAGAGGGCTGGAAAGACTATAGCCCTAAATTGTGGAAGGTCTTGAATGCCAAGGAAAGAACTTTGAGCTTTAGTCAGTAGGGAGCCACTGAAGGGTTTTGAGCAGAGGTGTGGATCAGTCAGAAGGCGGTACTGTCCGACAGTTGTGGGAAGGAACCATCCATCCAGACAAGTACAAACTCTTAGATCTCTCTCCTAGCAGCTAGATGATCTGGCCCTTTGATCTGGCTTTGTGGGAATGATGAATTGAAGCTCACACCTGAGCGAGCCTGTGGACTTGATTTTTAAAAGAGAAATTTTTAGGAATTAGGAGCAAAAAGAAGAAGAGGTATGACTGTGGTGCGTGAGCTCAGAACTCTGGACTCCAGCCTCCGCGAAGGGACAGATGAGAAGAGACTGGAGTTGGGAGGTCCATAAAGAACCGGTTAAAATTAAACAGAAATTGGGGGTAATGAGAACCTGTACTAGGGTAGTGGGGGTGGAGAGTAGAGAACAAGTGTGAGAAATGAAGAACTTTCTTTGGAGCCTGTTTCAACTTAATCTGGATAAATCGGAATTTATGGGCATTTAAAATGACAACTATACCTGGAATGAATTAAAAAAAAAAATAACAATCAGGAAGCTCTCAGAAAAACTTGGGAAGACTTAATATGAACTGGTGCAAAGTGAAGTGAGCAGAACCAGGAGAACATTGTATACAGTAATAGCAATGCTGGAATGATGATCAATTGTATTATTCTCAGCAATAAATAAAATGATCCAAGATGATTTTGAAGGACTTTTCATGAAAAATGTTATCTCCAGAAAAAGAATTATGGAAATTTGAATGTAGATCAAAGCATAATTAAAAAAAACTTTTCTTTTTGTTCTTTGGTCTGAGTTCTCTTTTGCAGCATGGATAATATGAAAATATGTTTTGCATGACTGTATATGCATAATCTGTCTCAAAGTATTTGCTTTCTCAAGGAAGAGGGAAGGAAAGAGTGAAGCTGGGAATTTAGGGCTCAAAAATGATTTTTAAAAATTGAATGTTAAAATTGTTTATACATATAATTGAGAAAAGCTAAATATATTCTCCTTCTCCTCCTCCTCTTCCTTCTTCTTCTTTCTTTTTTCTTCCTTCTCTTCTTCTTTTCCTCCTCCTTTTCCTTCTTCTTTCTTTCTTCTTTCTTTCTTTCTTTCTTCTTCTTCTTCTCCTTCATCATCATCATCATCATCATCATCTTCTTCTTCTTTTTCTTCTTCTCCTCCTTCATCTTCTTCTTCTTCTTGTTCTTCTTTCTTCTTCTTACTTCTTCTTCTTCCAAGGCAATTGGGGTTATGATTTGTCTAGGGCCATATAGCTAGTAAGTGCTAAGTATTTGAAGTCACATTTGAACTCAGGCCCTCCCAACTCTAGGACCAGTGTGCCATCTAGCTGCCCCTATAAATTGTTTTTAAAAATAGTTATTTTTGATATTTGTGTGGCAACATGATAGGATGAAGAGAACTCTCTCAAGAGACAGGAGTCCTGCCTCAGATACTTATTAGTTATGTGACCATACCCAAACTATTTAACCTCTCTGGGCCTCAGTTTCCCCATCTGTAAAATAGGGATAAACAATAGCACTGGCCTCACCGGAGGATGGTGAGAATCAAGGAAGATAGCATATATTAAAAGCACTATATAAATGTCAGCTGTAATTATAGCACTGGGAGGTTCACAAAGCACTTTCCTTGAAAAAATGATTCAGGGCCAAGTATCGTGATGTTCACTTTACAGTTGAAGGAACAGAAGAACAGAAAGGAAAGGACTTGGCCACGATCACAGATATATTGAGCATCAGTCAGAGTTTGAATTTCCTTGTTCTTTCTAGTTTGCCACATGTTTCTGTCCCGGGGTCTTCTTGTCGTCCCCCCCCGGGGGTCTTCTCACTCCTTTTCAGCCTCTTGACGACGGTCCGGGACAGTGGGTAGGGCGTGGGAAATGGGGGGAGTTCTTGGCTTTGTGCCCTGGGAGGGCACTGCTCTCTCCCTTGTCTGCCGGATGTGAGCCTGTGATCCCATGTCTGATTGTCAGGGTGGGCTCTCTCCACCCGGCTCTGGGCTCCTGAGTGCGTGAGGAGCCCCACAGGGCTTGTTTCCTGGATGGGCCACGTCCTGCTGCCTGACACGTCCTGTCCTGTTCTGTCCCATCCCATGCCATCATGGTGGAGTCAAGATGGAAGAGGAACAAGCCGGGTGTGGTCATGACCCAGTCCCACTGGCACCTCATCTGCCTGCAGAGAGTTTTGCCATGGAAAGATCCCCAGGCTGGGAGCCAGCAGACCTGCATTTTTTCCCCCTAGTCCTGACTCTGGATGACCCAGGGAGAATTCTTTCTTCTTCCCAATTTCAGTTTCCACAACTGTAACTCAGACACTGGGTTTGGATTAGACATATTAGCTGCCACTTACTCCCTCTGGGTCTCAGTTTCCTTGTTTGTCCAGATGATTTCTATGGATCATTCTCATTCTAAAACTGTGAACTAGATGAAGCAATTTGGGAACTTGGTTTGTAAAAATATTTCAAAATAATGACTTCCTGTGCACTAATTAGGAGTTAGCCGGACCCTGTCCCATAGCCTTGAGTCCTCTGGTCCATTTCTGGGTCATCCCTACCATTGCATCTTCTCAGCTTTTATTTGTAGACAACCGAAGGATGCTGGAGTAATTCACATCCTATGTATGTTATGCTTTTAAAAAACATTACTCTGAGAATGGATCTACAGGCTTCTCCAGACTGCCAGAGGTTCCTGACACAAAAAAGGTTAAGAACCTCTTGTCTCCTTCCTATTGGACAAGGGATAGGGCTTTCTTTACACTTCTCTGCTCTCTTGCTCTTCCCTGATGGCCAAGTGAGAGACCTCTTTGGGTCTAGGAAAGAGGTGAGAATTTTGTTCAAAGATTGGAAAGACTACACCTTGGTCTTGCTCAGAGAGTATCCTCTGCTTTCCCTCCTGCCTGTCTGATCTCACACTTCCTCAGTTTTCTATAATCACCATTCCTGTCATTGGAGGCCATTGATAATACTCAAGTAACTGAATCTCCTTGTCTGTTTCTGGGACAGGTAAGATGGGTTCTGGGCCCTTTTAGAGACTGATTTTGGAAACCTTCTTCCTCTAAAGTATGTTGCCACACTGTGGAGGAGTCCCCTTTGAGAAAA